>CM053031.1:139456140-139730918 GCA_028564925.1 Lithobates sylvaticus
CCAAATTTTTATTCTGTCGTATGAGAATTTTCGTAACTTTAGTAACCTCTTTTCTGTTGGATATGAGACTAGCATGCAAAAAAAAAAAAAAAAAAAAAAAAGGGGGAGGAGGATTATCATTCGTCCGATAATCTCATTGTGTGTACCAGGCATTAGGGTCACCATAAAATAAAAAAAAAAAAAAAAAAAAAAAAAAAAAAAAAAAAAACTTACAATCAAATTTACCAAAACTATTTAATATAAGGACTAACCTAACCCAGATAATCAGGCAGACCCCTGCTCAACAAGATTGTACAATCAGATAGAAAGGTGTGTGGTGAGCTTTAGGCGGGGCTGTAGTGTGCTTAGCCCAGCTTTAATAGAGTTGAGACATGATCTGCCATCATTGGCGAGTGACTTCCTGCTGAGCTGGTGGAGTGTGGTTGGGTTTCCTTTGGTCAGCCCCCAGCATTTCAGTGACAAGGGCTTAGCGTGCTGACATCCTACTTCAACCACCCCCAGTGATGATCACGCTCAGTCGATTGACACTTAGCTTGATGTCCAGCAAGCTGGAAATTCTCTGCTCAGGGTAAGGCTGATAGTGCAGTAGTCATAAGCTGGGAAGCTGACATTTGTCCTGGGTCCTGCTGACTTTTATGTCATAACTGGAGACAGTAGTGACAAGAGGTGGGGACTGTTCCCAGCAGACTCCATTTCTCATAAACAGAACAATATTTGGCATCACAGGCACAAGGAGAGGTAAGTACCCACCTTCTTTTACAGCTTTGCCCAGGAATGTTTAGCGTGGTGACAAGGTTGCATTAAGTTTTCCAGGTGTCAGCACCTGATGAAATTCTACATCAGGCAGGCAAAAATAAAACAGGGGGGAATCACAGAACAACCACATTCTATATTCTTCTAACAGGCAGATAAGAGCCATTTATATCCCATTATTTCACATGCTGTAGATGTGCTGATTGGAAGCAACCTTGTCCTGAAGGTGCCCATTGCTGGCCAATCAGCTCTCCCCATTCATGGGTGTCACTGATCTTCATCTTCTGTTGGGAACACGACCTTCTATCTATGGGGATGTGTAACTAATAAAAAAACACAAGCTGTTCCATATTTCCGCCTTACAATTGCAATCAGTGACTTACCCTGCACACACCACGCTCAGCATGTACACGACTAGCAGGCAGATGCTACTGAATGACAAGCAGCCGATCCTCATGGTGGATGAAGTCAGTCACCAGAACACAGATACTCAGGGTCCCTCGACTGTCACCGCATCAACACTGTGACCCAACTTGCCTCACGTCGGTCTATACAGAGACCTGGATCTCCCATACAACAGGTATTGAAACAAGCACAGCTAATCATACAACACAACGTCAGCTTCAGCCGGGGGACAAACAGCCAATCACCAAAGCTTCCATTTCATTTCCGGGATAGCCTGACCAACCACATGCAAAGACATGGCAAATTACGGTTCCCACTTACTCCACCAATCGCCTCTCAGAGTGTGAACACCGCATTTCCTTTCCAGATGTGTCGTCGGCTCAGGAACAGCGCCATATTGTTGGTTATAAAACAGAGGAAGTGGGTGACTGCTCTTGTAATTCAAAGCGTGAATGGAACAAACGCTACGCTCTATTACAAAGAGACAACACAAAAATCAATGATGATGCTCTAAGTGAGCTTATACATCAGCTATCAGTGTGCTAGAAACTTTTTAGAAGTTACATGCTTTCAGAATGTAGGGATCTTCTGTCTCCCACTGTTAGCTAATATTATGTATGAACACTTCCTGTGTCTGGAAGGGATTTTCTATCAGAATACCTAAGTGACGTTGCGAACAAAATTGCTTATTGCACATGCGTTCTAAAATGGCCGCTATGTGTTTCAATACGTTTCCTAATCCGACAGAACATAAAGGCAGCAGCGGACATCTTCTTACACCCACGCAAGTCTTCAATGTCACACTTATTTTAGCAGTAAACTCCACTTATATACTGAAATAGACTATTTCACCTCGACTTAACAGTTTGGCGCTGAGCAGTGCGGGGTGTACAAAGATGGCCATCGCTACCCTCTGCCTGCAGGCTTGGTGCTGTATTTACTATAATAATAATGTAGCGCCGACACTTTTCTAAAGTGTGCGCTATCTTGTAAATGTAGTTTTTCCAGAACTGTAACTGGGTTCTGGGGGTTAATTGTTCTAGGGTTTTACTTTGGCATCAGTTTGGCTGGGCTGTACTGGAGTTCTGCCTGGTCATAGGTGAAGTGAGCACCTGTGACAGGCTGAGAACAGAGCCTGGTTGGACGCTTTATGTACCAATCTTTCTCTGAGCCAATCAGTGAGTGCGTCTGGCCTCGCAGTGTATTCCGGGAAGGGGTATTTAAGATGCTGAAGTCACGTGTTCAGGGTTCGGCTTGCTCTTGGATTCCTGGTTCCGGTCCAACCCCGCGAGGGGTCCCAGACCCAGGAGTGTCTGCTGCCCCCGTAAGCCTGGTCACCCAGACCAGCCCCAGAGGCCCTCATGGTCTGGGGTGGGGATCCGTCCGTTCCCGAGCCTCGGAACTGGCTAGTTCGAGGCCCAGTAACTAAAGGAGGATTCTGAAGTATCCTGGTGTCCTCTCAGGATTGGAGAGGCACAACAACTTGTACAAGCGACCAGGGGAGGACTCTTCGGAGGAGGGCCATGAAGCTGGCTGCTCAGTAAGAGCCTAGGAGCTGAGATTGTATGGACACTAGTGAATTTGCATTTCCTACGGTATCGCCGAAACGGCTGGAAGATCCAGGTACCATAGGAAAAGTTCATAACCCATCCTTCGGTTACAACATAGTGTGTGGCAGAGACTTTTGCTAGTTCTGAATCACTTGTTGGCTGCTAAATCTATAGACAAGGGTTTATCCAACAGTGAAGAGCCCAGTTGCGAGTGGCTACTCTCCGGGCTATCTAAGGAGACATTTGCTTGATGACAGCAGTTCTGAAGTGCCTGAGCTTTATCACCCATGCCCTCTATCCCCAACTAAGAGACTGTGTTATGTTTGAGCGGTTACTTTTTGCAAATAAAAAATCCTCAAAAGGACTTTTGAGTATCGGCCTCTGAAATTACTGGGTACTAACCCCTAGACAACGAACGACGAGCTACAAGCAGGAGGTAATCGGTAAGCCCAGAAAATACATAGCCGCCCCGCAGGGGTTATGGCGCTACAATAATAATAATGTGCTTCAGTATATAAGGTGAGTTTACTGCTAAAATAAGTGTGAAATTAAAGACTTGCATGGGAAGATGTCCACTGCTGCCTTCATGTTCTGTCAGATTAGGAAACCTATTCGAACGCATAGCGGCCACGTTGGAACACATGCGCAAGAAGGAATTTCACTTATGTTGCATTTTCTGATAATTTTCGGTATTCTGATAAAACACCCCTTCCAGAGACAGGAAGTGTTCATACATAATATTAGCAGCTAACAGTAGGGGACAGAAGATCCCTAAATTCGGAAAGCATGTAACTTCTAAAAATGTTATAGCTCACTGATAGCTGATGTATAAGCTCGCTTATAGAGCATTATCATTGATTTTTGTGTTGTCTCTTTGTAATAGAGCGTAGTGTTTGTTCCATTCACGCTTTGAATTAGTTTATACAATTGAAAAGCAGGGGTTTAATAAACAAGACAGTAATAATAATAACATTGCATTGTGGCTGATATAGACCAGTGTTCAAAAAAAACTAGAAAAACTTAAAGGTTATGTTCATCTTTTCAATCAGAATTTCATAATGAATAGAATCCTGTGTTTTCTGCTCAAGCCATCCCAAAGTGCTTATCTCTCACTTACCTCGTCCATGGCAGATTTCAAGTTTCACGTTTCTTTTTGAATTTGTAAAAAATGCATTCTGCTTCCATCACTTCCAGTAGATCATCTCCCATCTTGCCTTGCCTTAGCCCATCACAGAATAGGTATGTATTATCACTCTGGACCACACCACCTTCATTACTACACCACCTCTTGTTTTATTTCCACACACTTTCCTATACACATTACAATCTCTTTTACAGGGGTGTGGACATTTAAAAAAAAAAAAAAAAATACTTGTCCAAGGGACTTAATTGGGGTCCCAATCTACTTGTCCCTCGTGACAGTCTACAGTGCCTTGAAAAAGTATTCACACCCCTTGAAAATGTCCACATTTTGTCATGTTACAACCAAAAATGTAAATGTATTTTATTGGGATTTTCTGTGATAGACCAACACAAAGTGGCACATAATTGTGAAGTGGAAGGGAAATGATAAATGGTTTTGAAAATGTTTTACAAATAAATATGTGAAAAGTGTTGTGTGCATTGTATATTCAGCCCCCCTGAGTCAATACTTTGTAGAACCACCTTTCCCTGCAATTACAGCCGCAAATCTTTTTGGGGATGTCTCTGCCAGCTTTGCACATCTAGAGAGTGAAATTTTTGCCCATTTTATTTTTGCAAAATAGCTCAAGCTCTGTCAGAATGGACGGAGAGTGTCTGTGAACAGCAATTTTCAAGTCTTGCCACAGATCCTCAATTGGATTTAGGTGTGGACTATGACTGGGCCATTCTAACACATGAATATGCTTTGATTTATACCATTCCATTGTAGCTCTGGCTGTATGTTTAGGGTCATTGTCCTGCTGGAAGATGAACCTCCACCCCAGTCTCAAGTCTTTTTCCAGACTCTAACAGGTCTTCTTCTAAGATTGCCCTGTATTTGGTTCCATCCATCTTCCCATCAACTTTGACTAGCTTTCCTGTCCCTGCTAAAGAAAAGCATCCCTGCGACATGATGCTGCCACCATGGGCGTCCGCAGAATTTTTTCAGGTGGGGGGGGGCATCATTTTAGGGTCACCCATGCGCCGCCCCTTTTCGACAATGTCATTATCACATTGTCATGATCAGAGACAGCAGGCGTAGTACAGTCCCTAGAATAAGTAATGGATAATGGCTGACAGGCCCTCTTACCAGACCCAGCGAAACGACAGCAGTGATCCCTCCGGCTGGACGATCGCTCACTCTGGGTTCCCTGGGGGCGATTCTGGTCAGTAGTGTAGCATGTCTGTACCCTGGCAGTGGCTCAGTCTTTCTCTCTCTCTGGTGGCGCTGGGCAGCGTGGCTTTCTGGTTGGGCTGGGTAGCGTGGCTCTCTCTCTGGCGCTGGGTAGCGTGGCTCTCTCTCTGGTGCTGGGTAGCGTGTCTCTCTCACTGGTGGCGCTGGGTAGCATGGCTCTCTCTGGTGGCACTGGGCAGGGTGGCTCTCTCTCTGGTGGCACTGGGCAGGGTGGCTCTCTCTCTGGTGGCACTGGGCAGGGTGGCTCTCTCTCTGGTGGCACTGGGCAGGGTGCCTCTCTCTCTGGTGACACTGTGCAGCGTGGCTCACTCTCTGGTGACACTGGGCAGCGTGGCTCTCTCTGGTGGCGCTGGGCAGCGTGGCTCTCTCTCTGGTGATACTGGGCAACGTGGCTCACTATCTGGTGACACTGGGCAGTGTGGATCTCTCTCTGGCTTCTGCCCAGCACACACCTCTTTCTTTGTCCTGTAGCACTCTCTCCCTCAGCTTTTTTCCAGGCTGCAGTCTCTCAATCTCTCTCTTGATCGAGCTGTAGCCTCATTCCTGTGGAAAATGGGGCCACCAATCTTCGGGACTACATGTCCCATGATGCTCTCCTCTTCTAGTCTCATTTGATTGGCCCTCAGGCCTATTGGGAAGGAATGTAACGGGCAGGAAGCTGGGTGGGGAACCTGGTGAGAGCCGCCATCTCTTCTCCCTGACAGGAGAAAGGGGGGGCGTGTGGGGGAAACCTCCGACAGGCCACAGCTCGCCGTTCTCCTGACACAGCGCCGCTGAGTTCTCTGCTGGACTGAGCAGGGAAAAGAGCCCGCATTCACACTACACTGATGGGGGGGCTTGACAGCACCTGGGTGGTGTCACCCTGCTGGATGCCCGCACCCCCATAGTGATGCCACTATGCTTAATGTGCCGATCCGATCCCTGATTCTGGGGGGGCACTTGACCCCCCTTGCCCCTACCTGCGGACACCCATGGCTGCCACCACGTTTCACGGTGGGGATGGTGGGTGGAGGGTGATGTGCAGTGTTAGGTTTCCGCCACACATAACATTTTGAGTACCTTCTTCCAAATGTCTGCTTAGTCCCTTACATGCCTTCCCACAAAATGCAAACAGGACATCTTATGGCTTTCTTGCCACTTTTCCATAAAGGCCAGATTTGTGGATGCACATCTAATAGTTGTCCTGTGGACAGATTCTCCCACCTGAGCTGTGGATCACTGCAGCTCCTCCAGAGTTACCATAGGCCTCTTGGCTACTTCTCTGATTAATGCTTTCCTTGCCCAGCCTGTCAGTTTAGGTGGATGGCCATGTCTTGGTAGATTTGGAGTGCCATACTCCATACCTCCCCAAATTTTTGTGATGGGAATGAGGGACACCTATTAGCACAGGCGTGCGCAGGAGGGGTGCTGGGTGTGCCTGGGCACACCCTAATCCCCTGACATTTGTCTACACCTGGATGAGAGGGGCAGCAGACGTCATGTAGAACTGATGCTCTGCAATTTCTGTCCTACAGCCGTTGAATGCTTCCGGAGGAAAAGGAGGAGAAGCAAGCATTTAGGGTCTGCATGGAGGAAAATGCAGAGCATTGTTTGTTTCTATAAGCCGCCTGCTGCCTCTCTCATCCAGCCTGGTGCTCTGTTTCCATCGGCTACTGTACTAGAACTGCTGGCCCCGCCTCCTAGTTCCCCCTGGTTCCTTCGTTCTAAGTAACTGCTGCAGGACCACTCACCCAGCTTCTCCGCGGCTCCACCCATTGAATTTACAGCAGCAGGCAGACGGGGGCATGGTGTCCGGGGGACTGCAATAGTCAGCTGATCCAGTAGGAAGAGCGAAGGAGGTCTCCACTTTGTTAGGAGACACGTGAAGCCTGGAGGGAGCCGGAGACACAGCAAGCATGGAGTCCACACTGAGAGCAAGTGAGTGCCACCGATCCCATCTATCCGCCCCACCCAGCACTGCCACCGATCCCATCCATCCGCCCCACCCAGCACTGCCACCGATCCCATCCATCCACCCCACCCAGCACTGCCACCGATCCCATCCATCCCCCCCATCCAGCACTGCCACTGATCCCACCCAGCACTGCCACCGATCCCATCCATCCCTCCCACCCGGCACTGCCACCGATCCCATCCATCCCCCTAACCAAGCACTGCCACCGATCCCATCCACCCCCCCCCCCCACATAGCACTGCCACTGATCCCATCCATCCCTCCACATAGCACTGCCACCGATCCCATCCATCCCCCCACATAGCACTTACACCGATCACATCCATCCCTCCACCCAGCACTGCCACCCATCCCATCCATCCCCCCACCCAGCACTGCCACTCATCCTTTCTCCCCCACTCAGCACTGCCACTAATCCCATCCCCCACCACTGCTGCCACTGATCCCATGCCCCCCAGCACTGCCACACATCCTATCTCCCCCACCAAGCACTGTCACTAATCCCACCCCTCCCCCACTGCTGCCACTGATCTCATGCCCCTCAACACTGTCACTCATCCTATCTCCCCCCCCAGCATTGCTAATGATCCCCCTTCCACTGCCACTCACCCCCCCCCCCCAGTACTGCCACAAATCCCCCCCACCACTGCCACTAATCCCGTCAAACCCCAGCACTGCCAATGACCCCCCCCCCCCACCACAACCACCACTGATCCCATCAACTTTCCAACACTGCCACTGAGCCCATCAATCCCCTAGCACTGCCACTCATCCCATCCTAGTACTGCCACTGATCACCCCCCACCTCTCCAGCACTGCCACTGATCACCCCCCACCTCTCCAGCACTGCCACTTATCACCCCCCCCCTCCACCACTGCCACTCATTCCATCCCCCAGCACTGCCACTGATCCCATTCCCCTCCCCCCACCACCACTGCCAACTGATCCCATCTCCCCCTCTCTCACCCCCACTTTCTCCCTCTGACAAGCTCTGCCATAAGATGTAAAATGTATTGAAATATTAAAAATAGGTTTAACACATTTCAAAATGTGTGTGTGTGTGTGTATATATATATATATATATATATATATATATAATATATATATATATATATATATATATATATATATATATATATATATATATATATATATATATATATATATATATACACCTACACACGTGGGTGTGTTTGAGTTTTGGGGTGCACACCCTAATCCAATAGGCTGCACACGCCTATGCCTATTAGCAATTGTATGTAGGCCTAAGACATGCCCCCTGCCACACCCCCTTAAAAGAGAATTGTACAAAAAAAATGATTTTGAAATTTACAAATGCAGAAGTTTTAGAAATTGGATGAAAGGTTTAGCGCTGGGAAACACTTTTGATAGATAATTAGTGCATTTTATATACAACTATATAGAGCAGACCAAAATGAGGGACAAATGAGGAGGAAAGAGGGACAGAGGGACTTTGTTCTAAATGAGGGACAGTCCCTCAAAATCAGGGACAGTTGGGAGCTATGCATACTCTTTCCATTTTCGAATGATGGATTGAACAGTGCTCTGTGAGATGTTCAAAGATTGGGATATTTTTTATAACCTAGCCCTGCTTTAAACTTCTCCACAACTTTAATTCTGATCTGTCTGATGTGTTCCTTGGCCTTTATGATGCTGTTTGTTCACTAAGGTTCTCTAACAAACCTCTGAGGGCTTCACAGGACAGCTGTATTTATACTGAGATTAAATTACACACAGGTAGACTATTTACTAATTAGGTGACTTCTGAAGGCAATTGGTTCCACTAGATTTTAGTCAGTGGTATCGGAGTAAAGGGGTCTGAATATGAATGCACGCCACACTTTTTAGATATTTGTAAGAAAAATTGAAAACCATTTTCCTTCCACTTCACAATTATGTGCCACTTTGTGTTCGTCTATCACATAAAATCCCAATAAAATACATTTACATTTTTTGTTGTAACATGACAAAATGTGGAAAACTTCAAGGGGTATAAATACTTTTTCAAGGCACTGTACTTGTCCTGATGAAATAAAAAAATTTCCCAGGATGAAAAATATAAAGGGTTGATGTTTTTTTTTTTATTAGGCAGAGGTGCTTTTAGGAATGTCTGGGGCTTTTAAAAACTAAAGGGGCTTTATAGGGACTTAAAACTTTTAACCACTTTCAGACCGGACCAATTTGCAGCCAAAGGACCAGGCCCCTTTTTGCGATTCGGCACTGCGTTGCTTTAACTGACAATTGCGCGGTCGTGCGACGTGGCTCCCAAACAAAATTGACGTCCTTTTTTTCCCACAAATAGAGCTTTCTTTTGGTGGTATTTGATCGCCCCTGCGGTTTTTATTTTTTGCGCTATAAACAAAAATAGAGCGACAATTTTGAAAAAAATGCATTATTTTTTATTTTTTGCTATAATAAATATCCCCAAAAAATATATAAAAAAACTTTTTTTTTTTCCTCAGTTTAGGCCGATACGTATTCTTCTACATATTTTTGGTAAAAAAAATCGCAATATGCGATTATTGATCGGTTTGCGCAGAAGTTATAGCGTTTACAAGATAGGGGATAGTTTTATAGCATTTTTATTAATATTTTTTTTTTTTTTTATTAGTAATGGCGGAGATCTGCGATTTTTTTTTTTTTGTGACTGCGACATTATGGCGGACACATCGGACATTTTTTGACACATTTTTGGGACCATTGTCATTTTTTACAGCAATTAATGCATTTAAATGCATTGATTTCTGTATAAATGACACTGGCAGTGAAGGGGTTAACCACAAGGTGGCAGTGTAACAGTTAAGTATGCCTAGGGGTGTGTTTTTTTAACTGTGGGGGGGCGTGGCTGTCAGCTAGTGAATGCTGATCTCTGCTCCAATCACAGGGAGCAGAGATCGGCGTCACTAGTTGCTAGGCAGAACGGGGAGATGCTGTTTATCTCGGCATCTCCCCGTTCAGCCGCTCCGTGAGACGATCGCGGGGGTCCCCGCGGCGATCGAGTCCGCGGGGACCGCGATCGGACTCACGGGGGTCCCGACCGGCGGGAGCGCGCCGCTCCCGGCGCGCTCCCGATGGCACAGACAGGCTAAAGGAGGGACTTATATATACGCCCTCCTGCCTGTACGTGCCATTCTGTCGACGTATATCGTTGTGCGCCGGTCGGCAAGTGGTTAATGTGTTTTTATTTTTTGCTAGAAAATTTCCACAAAGCATTATATATTTTCTGAAAGCAGACACCATAGAGAATAAAGTATGGTAGTTCCAATAACCACGTAGTGGGAAATCCGTGATGACAACATGTCACAGCTATGCTCAAAGCGTTTAGTCAAAAGTGATGGAGGACAGGCTAGGACCTAGCCTGTCCCCGACATCGTTTTGTCATTCTGTCACCGACCGAAGCCTGGTGTGGTTTTGTTTCAGTCTGCTACATTGGAAGAACTGTCTCTATTAAAGCTGTATGCTGTTTTTAACTTATGGGCATCTTTATAATATTCATTGTTGGGTGCTATTACGTAAGTTAATAAAACCGGGTCTTGCCTACTTCACTATAGGTGATATAGTGAATCCCAGTGGAGAAAGAGTGGGAGATCGGGACACCAGGTGATGTGATTTTACCCAAGCGCTGTTTGACCATTTATATAATAGTCCATTGGATTTGGTAGGAGGCCTCCCTGAGTGGGGACATATGGTGGTGGAAGCACTTTTTTCTTAAGACCCCTTTCACATTGAGGCCACGGTAAAGCATTTTAGCGGGGCTTTACCGATGTTTAAGCTTTTCAGGTGCTTCGGGGGGGGGTCGTTTGGGGAGCCCTAAAGACATCGCTCCCAACCTGCCCCAAAGATGCTGCTTGCAGAACTTTTTGGAACGTCCTGCAAGTGCACCGCCCGAGTCGCACTTGAATGAATGGGAAGGCGCTTTTCAGGTGCTTAGCAGAGGCTAAAGCACCTGAAAACCGCCACATGGGGGGGGGGGGGGGGAAAGGGGTCTAACAGTAAGTGTGGGGACACCTTTATTCAATTATATGGACTTTTATGTAACAACTGATGTTAATGATAGATTTTTAAAGAATTTATGTTATGGACACTTGCACAAGCACTTTAATTGTTGTATTATTATTATTATTATGTTTTACACATTTGGATTGTAAATTACAAATTTACATAAAGCACTACCTTAGATGTATATATTGTTGGTGATTTGTATCACAATTGTTTGGTGGCTGCTTTATTTCACAAATTTTTGATTTTTTGCGCAGATTTTTTTTATATTCAAATGTACTTCTTTTGCAGAAAATAAAAAGCTTTCTCTTTGTTCACCAGTTGACCTCATTAACACACACCCTGCACCTGCCGTCCGACCCTCCAGGAGATAGCTCCCACCCACTATGCAGGTGCATACACAGCCAGTGGTTTATTTTTTTATTTTTTTTCCCCATCTTACCTTCATTTTGCATAGATCGTTTATTTGGCAGGAGTTAAGGAGTGTGTGGGAGCGGAGCAATCAGATACACTATACAATCTAATTTAACAATCTCCTTTAGGTCTACCATCAACTATGTAGTGCAAGAGCCTGCCTGGCAGGAACCATGAATCAGACAAAGACAGAAAATGCAGTAAGAATCATGACAGAAAATGCAGTAAAAATCACATCTTTTAGTAAAATTTTAAAAATTATACAAATAGCAAATGTTGTTAAAACATAGCCGTTTCGGTAGCCAAAGCAGGTAGTCAGAACAAGCCAGTAAATCGGGAAGCCAGAGATCAGCATAGTCTGAGGCAGCAGACAGGATCAGGAACCAGAAGGGACGTCAGTCAGGCAAGTCTTCTACAGGAACACAGCAGAGACTCTCCAGGTGTTTGACCAAGGCAAAGACACCGAAGGAATAAACCAGGCAGTTTAAATAGCCAAAAGGGGCAGGCTTTAGGCTGGACATACGAGCAGGAAATGAGCACCAGGTGAGCCACTGTAGAATGATAAGTGCTGGCAATGAACCGACAGCTGAGCAACCTGAACACTTAGAAGGGAGGGCTGAGAGCCCCACCCTGACACTGTCTGATAGGATACAGTGATTGGATAGATGGTGTGTCCTCCTATTATATAGTTTTGTTAAATCTAAAGAAGATTGTACAGAGATTGTATACTTTATAGCCACCTTATACACCTAAAATGAACTTGTTTTGGTGCCATTATTTGTTAACAGCACACCAAAAAAATAAGCAAACACATTTTTCCACGTGACAAAAATGAGCGACAAGCATGGAAAAACATGCAGTAAAAAACGTGCAGCCCGCCAAAATGTTCCATGAGCTACTTTGCTACGTGTAGGGAAGCCCATTACAATAAATAAGCTGCCCTAGTGAAATTAGTGTATGTACACAAGAGCAGTGAGGCTCCATTCACATCTGTGTGTATTTGAACACATGGCAAACTGCCACGAAAATGCATGCTTTGGACTTTGGTCTTGATAAAACACAGTGGTCCAACCCTAGCAGATGACATGGCTCCCCAAATCATCACTAAATGATATATTGCTCACACATGCCATGGTTATATGTGGAATTGCACCCCAAAATATATTTTGCTGCTTCTCCTGAGTACGGGGATATCACATGTGTGGGAAATTTTGGGAACATAGCTGCGTACGGGGCCCCGAAAACCAAGCACCGCCTTTAGGATTTCTAAGGGCGTAAATTTTTGATTTAACTCCTCACTGCCTATTACAGTTTTGAAGGCCATAAAATGCCAAGATGGCACAAATCCCCCCCCCCCCCCAATGACCCTATTTTGGAAAGTAGACGCCCCAAGCTATTTGCTGAGAGGCATGTTGAGTTCATGGGATATTTTATATTTTGCCACAAGTTGTCACTAAATGATATATTGCTCAAACATGCCATGGGAATATGTGGAATTACCCCCAAATGACCCCATTTTGGAAAGTAGACACCCCAAACTATTTGCTGAGAGGCATGGTGAATATTTTGCAGCTCTCATTTGTTTTTAACCACTTCAATACCGGGCCATAGTCAAATGACGTCCACAGATGGGATCTCCCATCCTGGGTGGGAGTCATATGACGTCCTCGGTATTTCGCCGCTCCTGCGGGCCCGCAGTTCGGCGATCATGGATGAGCTGTGTCCCTTCGGACACAGCCCATCCCCGATCTGAGTGATTGGCATCTCCGAGCCATCCCCGGTACACGTGACCGGCGGTGTCCAATCACCGCCGGTCGCATGTACTGCCTCTGTGAACGGCGCTCGTGCACGCCCCTAGGGCACGTGCAGAGCGGCGATCGGGGACGAGGCTTGTCACTCTGACACAGCCCAACCCCAATCGCAGTAAAGAGCCAATGAAATTGGCTCTTTACCACGTGAACGGCTGTGTCCAATCACAGCCGGTCACAGAATGTCAACAGACCGCGGTAACGAGATGTTACCGGGTTCTCCTCCTCACACACCGATCGTGTGTGAGAAGGAGGTGGTGGTAACATCTCGTTACCCCTTAGTGTACACCAACCACACTGATTACCCCCCCTAATAAAGAGGACCTGTCACCAGCCATCAAAGTACCTGTCACCAGCCATCAAAGTACCTGTCATCACCCGTCACAGCCCATCTGAGTACCCCAGCAGGGGTCAAGTCCTGGGGAAAAAAGTGTGGGAACTCCCACCCAAGATGCACCCCCGCCCAAAAAAATAAAAATAAATGATACGCTCAAATGCATATATATTTCACAGAAAATAAAGTGCAACATTTATTGAAAAGTGCCAGTTTACAAAAACAAAATAAGTTAACTTGTCAAACTAACAGAATAATCACCACAATGGGTGATGATCTTTCCCTCGCAGGGAATTTCTAACACAAATACACCCTGTTCCAAATTATTATGCAAACACAGCCCATTAGAAAATATCCCACAAACTGGAATAACGTTGTCCTTGCCGTGCAAGATTATCAACTTTGCGAGATTTCGTCTCATCTGCGCTGCGATGTGTGGTCAGCCATTTTGTGACGTATGGTAAAGGATCCCATAAATGCACAGGGGGGCCAATGAGACTAATAAACATAAGAGAAGACAGGCGTTCAATGCCAAGCCCACTCCTAATGGGTGACATCACCAAATTCATCGTACTGAAGCCCCTTTCACAATCACCGGATGTCACTGGAAGACTGTTAACTGCTGTCACCACTGGTTTCAGCTTTTCAGGAATCTCTTCACCACCGTTATCAATGTAGTCTCTGAAACCTTCACAGATGGATGGATTATAGCTGAGACGGAATCTTTTGCACAGCTTCTCCAGCTTCACTTCTCCTTCAAACCACGGACTGTCCACATTGATTGGCCAGCGTTGTGAATTCAAGATGTCGATTTCTGAGACAAGACTTTCAAATTCACCTGACTGTGATGAAGCTGCAGGTCTGTTGCTCGCAGTTAAAGCAAAGAGTCTGGAGCGCAAATTATCCACCAAACATTGGTAGAATTGAGGGAGATTTATCTTCACTTGGCCTTTTGATCTCTCTGGATTCATGGTTACACCTTTGAAATTCCCTTCCTCCAGCGATTCCATGACTTCTTTCAGATGTTTGCCAGGCATGTCTTTCATTTTTTCAACTGCACGAATTGAACGATTAATTAGCTGATAGGCTCGTGGAAGTGTTATGTCATCTCTTTGTAGAGCTTCTGATAGCAGTCCCATTTCCTGAACAGCATCCGCAACCCCTGCAAGGTTTAACAAATAATCTTCTGATGTCAAGACCTTGTTAAGGCCACTAAACAGAGATTTCTGTTGACTGTTATGAGTGGAGCTTAAGCTCGCTTTCAAGAAATGACTGTGTAGTGCAGGATATGACTCCCAAACTGCTCGTATAGCTCTCTGGCTTGAAGCAACCCATCTAACTGAAAAAACTTTTCCAATTTTAAGAATTTGTACTTCTAATTCTTTTGCACATTGAGAGAGCTCTGCCAGTTTTTTGGGGGACTGATGATATACAGCATGCAACTTCTCAAAAAATGATGTGAGATGATGAAGACCAGGAATAGAATGAATTGTGTCTGAAATGCACAATTCAAGCCTATGACACAAGCAGTGCCATTTCACAAGCTGTGGATATTTTTGACTGAGTCGTTCCAGAACCCCTGCCTTTCTTCCAAGCATTACACTTGCACCATCACTGCAAGCCCCAATCCAGTTTTTGGCAAGAAAGTCATTACTGAATCCAAATTTAGAAAGGCAATCTAGAAGAGTGGCTTCAATAGACTGTGCATCGGCTTTAGGCAAATCGAGAAAGAAAGTAACTGGGTCTTTTCCATTAACAGAGGCACGAATATAAACGATTAACACGGAATGGGTAGAAACTGTTGTAGACTCATCAATATAAACAGAAATTTTAGAAGCCTGCTCAACAATTGCTTTGCAAAGCTTTTTCCTCATTTCACTAGCAATGCAATCTATTATTTGTGCTGCTGTGTACTCACTATGGAGAATACTTCCTAAGTCAGCTCCATTTGCAACTTGCAAGCTGATAAGATCTGGGAAGTCTGTGAAAGGGCGATTTTTTTTCGCACAAAAGTAGGCAGTACGAAAGACTTTAGTGGTGGACTCAAACTTATGCTTCTGCTGTTCTGCAATATTGGATTGCAGTATCTCCTTTCTGGATACTGCTTGGATATTTCCTGCCTTTACATGTGCTTCTGAAAACCTATGTACATAGATTTTTTTACGCAGTGAGGTCAACATATCTTTTTTTGTTTGGCCATATGGAGTAATTGTACCAGTGCTCCATTCTTTGGAAATGGATACACCCTGTGAAACCGAGACTCCAAGGTGTTTAACCTCACGACACACTTTGCACCCTAAAAGACCATTTTCTACAAACAGCCAAGGGTACTTTTTTTTAAATTCTATCCACTGATTCTGGTCCCAACATTCCGGAAGAATAATGATATCACTGACATTGGCAGCGGTATCTTCAGCCACATCAGTAATAAAGTCAACAGCCGATTCACTGACTGGTGTAGTTTCTGCAGCGGACACCACCTGCTGAAGCAAAGGCTCAGCCTGAGTTGAGCAACTTGCAGAATCAGCATGAGATTTCTTACTGGATGCCTTCATGAAGAAATCTGTAATGCTGCTTTTTCGTTTGCTCATTTTTGTAATAATAAAAACAATAAATAATGGTGTAAAATAGGGTGCTGTCCTGGCTGGTCTCAGGGTACTCGGTACTGGCCTGGCTGGTCTCAGGGTGCTGACCTGGCTGGTCTCAGGGTGCTGTACTGCCTGGTCTCAGGGTGCTGTACTGCCTGGTCTCAGGGTGCTGTACTGCCTGGTCTCAGGGTGCTGTACTGCCTGGTCTCAGGGTGCTGTACTGCCTGGTCTCAGGGTGCTGTACTGCCTGGTCTCAGGGTGCTGTACTGCCTGGTCTCAGGGTGCTGTCCTGGCTGGTCTCAGGGTGCTGTCCTGGCTGGTCTCAGGGTGCTGTCCTGGCTGATCTCAGGGTGCTGTCCTGGCTGATCTCAGGGTGCTGTCCTGGCTGATCTCAGGGTGCTGTCCTGGCTGGTCTCAGGGTGCTGGCCTGGAACTCACCCAAGATTCCCTACCTCGAAAATACAAAAAAGTGTGTGTGTGAGATATATATATATATATATATATATCATACTCCTTTAACAAATAAAGTGCAACATTTATTGTGACAAACAAATGGGCATTGATGGGCACAGATGAGTGAGTGGCCTGAGGCCCACTTTGCACAAACAATACAGGCAGCCTGAGAAGAGGAGCTCCGGGCCGGTGTTCTGTCGAAATGCCGCCTGATCAATGCCCATCAAATGCAGCCTGATCAGTGCCCATAAAATGCAGCCTTGTCATTGCCCCCATCAGAGATCAGGTGTCCCCCTCAGACAGCCCCCCCATCAGAGTGTCCCCATAACAGTGCCCTCATCAGAGAGCAGGTATTTCCACGGAGGGGGACAGCAGCAGAACGGAGGGGAAGTGGGGGACAGCAGCAGAACGGAGGGGAAGTGGGGACAGCAGCAGAACGGATGGGAAGTGGGGGACAGCAGCAGAACGGAGTGGGGGACAGCAGCAGAATGGAGGGGGAGTGGGGGACAGCAGCATAACGGAGTGGGGGACAGCAGCAGAATGGAGGGGGAGTGGGGGACAGCAGCAGAACGGAGGGGGAGTGGGGGACAGCAGCAGAACGGAGTGGGGGACAGCAGCAGAACGGAGTGGGGGACAGCAGCAGAACGGAGGGGAAGTGGGGGACAGCAGCAGAACGGAGGGGAAGTGGGGGACAGCAGCAGAACGGAGGGGAAGTGGGGACAGCAGCAGAACGGAGTGGGGGACAGCAGCAGAATGGAGGGGGAGTGGGGGACAGCAGCAGAACGGAGTGGGGGACAGCAGCAGAACGGAGGGGGAGTGGGGGACAGCAGCAGAACGGAGTGGGGGACAGCAGCAGAACGGAGGGGGAGTGGGGGACAGCAGCAGAACGGAGGGGGAGTGGGGGACAGCAGCAGAACGGAGGGGGAGTGGGGGACAGCAGCAGAACGGAGTGGGGGACAGCAGCAGAACGGAGTGGGGGACAGCAGCAGAACGGAGTGGGGGAGGGGGACAGCAGCAGAACGGAGTGGGGGACAGCAGCAGAACGGAGTGGGGGACAGCAGCAGAATGGAGGGGAAGTGGGGGACAGCAGCAGAATGGAGGGGAAGTGGGGGACAGCAGCAGAACGGAGGGGAAGTGGGGGACAGCAGCAGAACGGAGGGGAAGTGGGGGACAGCAGCAGAACGGAGTGGGGGACAGCAGCAGAATGGAGGGGGAGTGGGGGACAGCAGCAGAACGGAGTGGGGAACAGCAGCAGAACGGAGGGGGAGTGGGGGACAGCAGCAGAACGGAGTGGGGGACAGCAGCAGAACGGAGTGGGGGACAGCAGCAGAACGGAGGGGGAGTGGGGGACAGCAGCAGAACGGAGGGGGGAGTGGGGGACAGCAGCAGAACGGAGTGGGGGACAGCAGCAGAACGGAGTGGGGGACAGCAGCAGAACGGAGTGGGGGACAGCAGCAGAACGGAGGGGAAGTGGGGGACAGCAGCAGAACGGAGGGGAAGTGGGGGACAGCAGCAGAACGGAGGGGAAGTGGGGGACAGCAGCAGAACGGAGTGGGGGACAGCAGCAGAACGGAGTGGGGGACAGCAGCAGAACGGAGTGGGAGTGGGGGACAGCAGCAGAACGGAGTGGGGGACAGCAGCAGAACGGAGTGGGGGACAGCAGCAGAACGGAGGGGGAGTGGGGGACAGCAGCAGAACGGAGTGGGGGACAGCAGCAGAACGGAGGGGAGTGGGGGACAGCAGCAGAACGGAGGGGGAGTGGGGGACAGCAGCAGAACGGAGTGGGGGACAGCAGCAGAACGGAGTGGGGGACAGCAGCAGAACGGAGGGGAAGTGGGGGACAGCAGCAGAACGGAGGGGAAGTGGGGGACAGCAGCAGAACGGAGGGGAAGTGGGGGACCGCAGCAGAACGGAGTGGGGGACAGCAGCAGAATGGAGGGGGAGTGGGGGACAGCAGCAGAACGGAGTGGGGAACAGCAGCAGAACGGAGGGGAGTGGGGGACAGCAGCAGAACGGAGTGGGGGACAGCAGCAGAACGGAGTGGGGGACAGCAGCAGAACGGAGGGGGAGTGGGGGACAGCAGCAGAACGGAGTGGGGGACAGCAGCAGAACGGAGTGGGGGACAGCAGCAGAACGGAGTGGGAGTGGGGGACAGCAGCAGAACGGAGTGGGGGACAGCAGCAGAACGGAGTGGGGGACAGCAGCAGAACGGAGGGGAAGTGGGGGACAGCAGCAGAACGGAGGGGAAGTGGGGGACAGCAGCAGAACGGAGTGGGGGACAGCAGCAGAACGGAGTGGGGGACAGCAGCAGAACGGAGGGGGAGTGGGGGACAGCAGCAGAACGGAGTGGGGGACAGCAGCAGAACGGAGTGGGGGACAGCAGCAGAACGGAGTGGGGGACAGCAGCAGAACAGAGGGAGAGTGGGGGACAGCAGCAGAACGGAGTGGGGGACAGCAGCAGAACGGATGGGGAGTGGGGGACAGCAGCAGAACGGAGTGGGGGACAGCAGCAGAACAGAGGGAGGGACAGCAGCAGAACAGAGGGAGAGTGGGGGACAGCAGCAGAACAGAGGGAGAGTGGGGGACACACAGCAGCAGAACGGAGGTAACACACACTAACCTGCAGGTTTGTTGTCAATGGCGGCGGCAATCTCGCGGCGGACCTCGTGGGCGGGAGGACTCGAGGGCTCAGCTCAGGAGAGGAGGAGAGGAGGGGAGGACATCTGGCAACACTTCTGCTTGCAATGTGCTGCATCGACTGCACCTGCGGGAGTAGTCGGCGGCGGCCCCGGGACTGACTGGGCAGTGGTGGGCACAGACAGCAGGCTGGATCCTTTCCAACAGTGTGGGTGGCTATGGCCGGACCAGTATCATGTGACTCATCTGTAAGGCGCTGCTCAGCCGTAGGTGCACTGCACTGTGCCCACGTGTCAGCAGACGTCATGTGACTTGGTTGCTAGACGCGGAGCGGCCCTAGCCTAGCAACCACTCACATATGCAGGACCAGGCTGGCAGCTGCTAACAGGAACGGAGTTCCTGTTGGGGAAAATAGCAAAGGAACTTTGGCTGGCTCTAGTCCTGCAAAGTGAACGGCGTTCCTGCTGTGAAAAAAGTGCAGGGACGCCGTTCCCACGCGTTCCCGCAGGACTCGAGCCCTGTACCCCAGTACCTGTCACAGCCCATCTGAGTACCCGAGCACCCGTCACAGCCCATCTGAGTACCCGAGCACCCGTCACAGCCCATCTGAGTACCCGAGCACCCGTCACAGCCCATCTGAGTACCCGAGCACCCGTCACAGCCCATCTGAGTACCCGAGTACCCGTCACAGCCCATCTGAGTACCCGAGTACCCGTCACAGCCCATCTGAGTACCCGAGTACCCGTCACAGCCCATCTGAGTACCCGAGTACCCGTCACAGCCCATCTGAGTACCCGAGTACCCGTCACAGCCCATCTGAGTACCCGAGTACCCGTCACAGCCCATCTGAGTACCCGAGTACCCGTCACAGCCCATCTGAGTACCCGAGTACCCGTCACAGCCCATCTGAGTACCCGAGTACCCGTCACAGCCCATCTGAGTACCCGAGTACCCGTCACAGCCCATCTGAGTACCCGAGTACCCGTCACAGCCCATCTGAGTACCCGAGTACCTGTCACAGACCATCTGAGTACCCGAGTACCTGTCACAGCCCATCTGATTACCCGAGTACCTGAGTATCTGAGTACCTGTCACAGTCCATCTGAGTATCCGAGTACCTGTCACAGTCCATCTGAGTACCCGAGTACCTGTCACAGCCCATCTGAGTACCCGAGTACCTGTCACAGCCCATCTGAGTACCCGAGTACCTGTCACAGCCCATCTGAGTACCCGAGTACCTGTCACAGCCCATCTGAGTACCCGAGTACCTGTCCCAGCCCATCTGAGTAACAGAGTACCCGTCACAGGCCATCTGAGTACCCGAGTACCTGAGTACCTGTCACAGTCCATCTGAGTATCCGAGTACCCGAATACCTGTCAAGTCCATCTGAGTACCCAAGTACCTGTCACCAGCCCATCGGAGTACCCGAGTACCTGTCACCTGTGGTATCGCCATACTCAGGAGGAGTAGCAAAATGTGTTTTGGGGTGTAATTTTTGCTAATATCTTATAAATGGACAACTTTGTGTAAAAAAAAAAAAAAAAAAAAAAAAAAAAAAGATTTTCATTTTCTTTCCACGTTTTCTGAAGACTAGTGTAAAAAAAATAACTGTTCAAAAAAAAAAAAAAAAAGTACCCCTTTTTATGTAATAAAGCTCATTTGATTCACTCCAAATCTACTACCCTATATGGGTCCCTCGTTGTTACTCTCTCCCTTCTCCACACATACTACACTTTGGTATATGCTGAGCGGTACCTGGTTCTGAACACAAGGAAGTATCCAGACCCACCATCCCATAGGCTCCATACACCTTGGATAAGAGAGGATTACCGGATAGGAGACCCCAGAGCAACATTCCCCTGAGAGACCCCAGAGTACCAACCCCCTGAGAGACCACCTCCTTGGTATCTGCATACATGCTGCTTACCTTGCAGCAGTAAGGTAATTAGTTAGGACACCTACGGGTGTCAGTAGCACTGAAGATTACAGCACTGTCATCACCCTGTGCAAGCCAATTCATCACTATCCACCCCCACCTGGCACTCTGCACCACTGTGTAGTACCCCTGATCGGATCACATCTGCAACCACCAGCACCACGTTGCTTATAGAGCTATATGATATATGGACTATTATATGCATTGCTTTTGACGTTTTAGGGCTCTTTCACACGGACGGTCCGTATGTCCGTTTTTCATCCATCCGTTTTCGGATGAAAAACGGACATACATGTATCCCTATGGGATAGCGGGTGTCAGCGGATGAGCATCCGCTGACACCCGATCTCGTCCGTGCCTGCTATGGTCCGTTTCTGCAGACGGAGGAAAACCTATTTTTTCATCCGTCTGCAGAGCGGATCGGATGACGATGGACTCTACGGTCCGTCGTCACCCGATCCCCCATAGGGGAGAGCGGCGCTGTGACAGGTCTGTCCCTGCACTGATACGCCCCGTGTGAAAGAGCCCTAAGTGTTGATTTTATTTTTCTAATTAGACTCAATTTCACCTATACTTGCTGCTACCATTATTACCTCCATTTGCTACTACCTCTAGTACTATCACCTGCATTTGCTGCTACCATTAGTACTATCACTTGCATTTACTGCTATTTCATTTCACCATTACCTGCATTGGCTGCTACCATTCCCTTTATTCATTATTTCTTTACCTCATGGTTGCCGTTATAACTTGAGCCACTGGTCATCACTTTATCACTATTCTATTGTTTTTGCAGGTCTGCAACTACCTGTAGCTACCTAGCGATTTAAGTTTATTTTTGCACAATAGTCACTTTATTTATTTAGACTCGTCTTTTGCTTAATAATCTATTGATGCGCCATAGCTTGCTTTATATCACTGTTTTTTTGCACAACAGTCACTATATATATATATATATATATATATATATATATATATATATATATATATATATGTGCTCATCTTTTATATATTTATCGATTGATGCGTTACAGTTTGATTTTAGTCACTGTATTATATCTATTTATTTATACACACTGATGTTTTAGCCTCAGTTGCACACAGTCACTTTAATTTGCATACTTGTATTATTTCGCTGATTCCACACAACAGCGACTCTATGCGATTTTCTTTGTACTGACATCAGCTTAGGAGCGCGGCACCATCCATTGGTTTTTTCCAAGAAATGAGATAGGCTGTCAGCGCATCAGGTGTGATCATATGTGATCAATTTTCAATGATTTGCACCATAGCTTGTAGACTATATAACTTTCAAGGAGACTAAATATCCACTAATTTGGGTTATTTTTACCAAAGAGATGTAGCAGTATAAATTTTGGCCCAAATTTACAAAAAAAAAAAATGAATTATTTGCAAAATGTTATCATAGAAACAAAAAAAAAAGTGTTGTTTTTTCAAAATTTTCGCTCTTTTTTCACTTATGTCGCAAAAAAATAAAAAACCCAGTGGTGATTAAAATACCACCAAAAGAAAGCTCTATTTGTATGATAAAAATGTTGTTTGGGTACAGTGTTGCATGACTGAGTAATTGGCATTCAAAGTGTGAGAGCGCTGAAAGCTACAAATTGGTCTGGGAAGGAAGGGTGCATAAATGCCCTGTATTGAAGTGGTTAAAAATGAAGAAAGAAAAGAAAAAACGGAAAATTGTATACTTACCTTTCCGTAATTTTCCTTTCCTGACGCATCTTCATGGCAGCACACACTGGGTTGTGACTCCGCCCCCACAACCTGACAGGATTGGATAACTATAAAGTTGAAGGGGAGATCCCCCGCTGTATTCTCTGTATATATCATCACAAAAACGGGGTGGGAAATTGTGTGCTGCCATGAAGATGCGTCAGGAAAGGAAAATTACGGAAAGGTAAGTATACAATTTTCCGTTTTCCTGACGCCTTCATGGCAGCACACACTGGGAAATAACTCGCCAGTCGGGTGGGTGCAAGAAAAATAATGTTTATTCCTATAATGCGGAAGAATTGGCTCTAACAATGGATCTTCCAAAGTCTGACATGGACAAATGGGCAGAATCCACTTTGTAGTGAGAAATGAAAGTATGTCTGGAAGACCACGTTGCTGCTCTGCATATTGTCTCTGGTGATACCCTGCAATATGCTGCCCAGGAGGTAGCCACTGCCCTAGTAGAATGAGCCTTGACATCTTCAGGGATCGTCAGGTGCTGAGTGGAATATGCCTTCTTAATGGCTTTGACTAACCAGGACGAGATAGTCCGTGAAGAGGCTGCTTGCCCGCGTCTGGTTCCATAGGGAATGATCATGAGGGAATCCGTCTTCCTAAAGGAGGTGGTAGCTGCCAGGTAGTTAGAGATCGTTGTTTTGACATCCAACGGATGCGGTTCACCCTGATCGTTGGTGAAGGATGGCAGAATGATGTCTTGGTTGTAGTGAAAAGAAGTTACTACTTTAGGTGTGAAGCGCTCTGATGGTCTTAGAACTACTCCGTCGGGTAGAAAGACTAAGTGGGGTTCCGAGATCATTAGTGCTTGTATCTCTGACACTCTCTTAGCTGATGTTATAGCTATGAGAAATGATAGCTTCAAGGTCAGGTCCCAAAGAGATATGGTTTCAAATGGAGTAAACGGAGGGTTGGAAAGAGCGTGGAGAACTACTGATAGGTCCCATGATGGAAAAACTGGTTTTCTGGGGGTTTTATCTTCAGGCAGGCTTTTAGGAATTGTATTACCAGTGGGTGGAATGCCCACCTAGTTCCCGTCTTTGCTGACAGAGCCGACACTTGTACTTTAAGGGTACTTGAGCTTAGTCCTTTGCTTACCCCTGACTGGAGAAACTCTAGAATTTGGTAAGGTTCTGGAGAGAGGTAGTTCCACCCTTTCTGTTGTGCCAAGGAGCAGAATCTCTCCCAAACCCTCGTATAGATGGTATTGGTAGATACCTTCCGGGCTTGCATCATGGTTGATATGACCTCTTGTGAACAGCCTTGTGCCCTTAGCCTAACCCTCTCAACCTCCAGGCCATCAGATGTAATCTCTCTGGTGCTGGGTGAAGGAACTGCCCCTGAGATAGAAGGTCCGGGATCATTGGAAGAGGAATTGGAGGTTGAAGGCTGAGTTGTAGGAGGGTCGTGAACCACGGCCTTCTCGGCCACATCGGGATTATCGCTATTACTGTTACCGACGATCTCCGAAGTCTGGACAGGAACCTCGCAATCAACGGGGTTGGAGGAAATATGTACCCCAACTTGAAGTCCCATGGGTGGATCAGGCAGTCTATCCCCTCTGCTGATGGAAATGAGCCCCTCGTCAGGAACCTGTGGCACTTGGTGTTCATTGGAGTGGCTGCCAGGTCTATTTCTGGCATTCCCCAGGCTTCTGTCAGGAGAGAGAATGCCTGCGGACTCAAGGACCACTCGTTGTTGGACAACGTTTCCCGACTTAGGTAGTCGGCTAGCATATTCTGGGCCGCTGGAACGTACACTGCCTTCAGACTTGCCAGGTGTATTTGAGCCCATTCTAGAATGGGTCGGACTTCTTCCATCAGGGTGGTACTCCTGGTACCTCCTTGCTTCTGAATGTAGGACACTGCTACCTTGTTGTCCATCCTGATCAGCACATCCTCCCCCTCTAGTAGCGGTGTAAATGCCCTTAATGCATGGAAGGCTGCCCTGAGTTCCAGGATTTTCGAAACTATCCCCTGAGCCTGAAAGGGCCATCGGCCTTGGGCTGCCCGATCTTGAAAGTGGGCTCCCCAACCGCTCTGGCAAGCATCCGAGGTGATGACTTTGGGATCTGGAGGGATTATGGGCTTGTATTTCCTGAGGTTGCCTTGACGCGTCCACCACCATACTGATCGCTTCACTGCTCCGGATATAGAGATGGTCTGATGCATTGACACTCCATCCCACTGCCTGAGAAATGAGTTCTGCAGGGTTCTCATATGCCACTGTGCCCATTGTACCATTGGTATGGTTGCGGACATGGATCCCAGAATGCTCAGACAGGCTCTGGCAGGTAGGTGATTGGTGGAAAGTAGTCTCTGCATTTTCTGAACTAGAGGCTGTATTTTCTCCTGCGGGAGCTGTATCCTGTTCGTCTTGGTGTTTAAATCTGCTCCCAGGAAAACCATATTTTGGGTGGGTTGTAAACTGCTCTTTTTCCAGTTGATTATCCAACCAAATTCCTGGAGGGTTGCGAGTAGAACTTCTCGGTGGTGAATCAGCGTCTCCTGATCCTCTGCTAACAGTAGGATGTCGTCCAGGTAATGGTGAATGCGTAACCCCTTTTGTCTGAGGAGTGCTACCAAGGGTAGTAGAACCTTTGTAAATGTTCTGGGTGCTGAGGAGATGCCGAATGGGAGGCACTGGAACTGAAAATGGCCTTGGTTTATGGCAAACCGGAGGAATTTTTGAAAGGCTGGATGGATTGGTATGTGCAGATAAGCGTCTGATAAATCGATTGAAAGCATCCAATCTCCCAGATTCACTGCCAGTAGTATGGACTGGAGACTTTCCATCTTGAAGGCCTCGACCTGTATTCCCTTGTTGAGCCTTTTGAGGTCCAACACAGGGCGTAAATCCCCTGTCTTCTTCTTTACTAAGAATAGGGGGGAGTAGAAACCTCTCCCCCTTTGACATGCTGGGACCTCCAGTATTGCCCCCTTCTGCTTCAGTTCCGCCACATACTTTATTAACAGGCTTCTTCTGTGTGGTGAGGATGGTTGTTTGGTTGCCTGGAAGTGATTTCCCGGAGGTCTGTTTATGAACCTCCACCTGTGTCCGAACTTTATTGTGGACAATGTCCATGAATCCTCTATGTGACTTGACCAGATTTGGGAGAAGTTTCTTAGCCTGGCGCCCACCTGACTGCCCCCCGGAGCCGAATGGGCAGGCGAGACTTCAAAACGACTTCTGTTGATCCCCTGCCGGAGTGGACTTGATTTTCTGCATTCTAAGAAAAGCCGGCTTTGTGTTCTTCCAGTCCCTCCTAAATTCCCTACCAGGGCGGTAGGATCTGGCCTCTCTGTACTTATTCGGAAGGTTACGCCTGAATGCTGGTCCTTTCTGTGCCTTGGGTCTCCTATCGGAGGGAATTAACCCTGACTTTCCCCCCGTTACTTTGGAGATAGCAGAGTCCAATTTGGTGCCAAACAGATTTGTGCCGTCATACGGGATCCTGCACCAGTTCAGTTTAGATGCCGTATCGGCCATCCATGGTTTGAGCCATAGGGCTCTCCTTGCTGTCACTGATGCCAGCATGGTCCTGGCTGATGATCTTAGGACGTCTACAGATGCCTCTGCTACAAAATCACCTGCCAATCTGATTTCCTGTAGGGAGGAAATTATTTTTTCCATCTCGACGCCATCCTGCAGGTCTTTTTCTACTTTAGATGTCCATCCCGAGATGGCTCTGCCTACTGCTGCTGTAGCTATTGCAGGTCTGCAGGCCCCCCCAGCCGTGGAATATGCCTTTTTCAACTCCAGGTCCATCTTGCGATCGAGCACATCTCGAAACGATACCGCATCCTCAATCGGTAAAGTGACGTGGCGGGCGAGACGCATCAAAGAGGCGTCAACGGTAGGAGCGTTGGTCAGGGGGTTTATTTTCGACTCCCTCAAAGGATACATCTTGGCCAACCTGTTGGTCAGACTAGATCGTTTGTCCGACCTTTCCCATTCGTCCTTTATGAGATCTTCAAGCTCCTCTATAAAAGGAAAAGTTTCCGGATCCCTCTTCAAGTTTGGAAAATATTTCCGAACCTTTTGAGGTTCTGCCTTGTCATCTTCCCAGCCGATCGCCTCTTTGACTGATTTGGCGAAAGGCTCCACCAAAGAAAAATCAAAACCTGCTGAGACGTCTTGAATCTCGTCCTCAGAACTGGGGGAATCCGATGCCTGGAGGTGAGACACTGGTTCCGCCGATGATGTACTGGGAACAGCTTTGTCCAATGGTGGTGCTGTGGTTTCCAGTAGAGACTCCCGCACTGACTCCCTTATGAGCTCTGTTGCTATCCTTGCATCTGCTTCCTTCTCTGTAGTGGCTTCATTGAAGCAAGAGCGGCAAGCAAGTTTTTCCGGTAGTGCCGGGGCGCCGCATACCCAGCAGGCATTGGCTGCGGGACGGGTGTGGCGGCTTTGGCGATGCGAGGAGGGGGACCTCCTGCGATTTGACCTGCTGCGGCGGGAGCGACTGTGCCGCGAATGACTTCGCCGTGAGTGGCTGTGCCGATGGCGTGAAGGTGATCTTGAACGGCTCCTGCGGGACCTCCTGCTTGAGGTATGGCTTGACCTTTTCCCGTGCCGGGAGCTGGTGGTTCTTGATCCCGCCGGGCTGCCAAGAGAAATGCAGCATTTTAGCGGTCTGGCACTCTTTTTTCTCCCCTTCAATACTTACCTACTATTTGGTCCAGCCTCTTACCTAGTTTGCTGTTGGTGGTCTGCGTGGGCAGTGGGCTCCATAGGGAGAAAAGAAGGAGACAGGGCAGTCTGGGAAAAGACAAAATAAACGCACATATATATATATAGTTTTTTTTTTTTTTTTTTTTTACACACAGTCCCCTACGCCACATATATACACATACATATATATACACACAGTTCTATTATACATATATATATATATATATATATATATATATATACACACACATCTCCACTACTACCCCTTTCCCTATTAATTTATTTATTTATATAAACACACTTTTTTTTTTTTTTTTTTTAATTAATTAATTATTTATTTAAACAAAGTTTTTAGGGAAGAGGAACCCTTATAGGGGCTTACCTGAGTGTTGCAGAGCAGTATTTTCCTCTAATTCCTTTCCAGATTCGCTGCAGAGTTGCACAGGGAGTTTTCACAGGAAAAGTTTGTCTTTTAAATCTGGCGCCATTACGGCGCCCAAATGACGTTTTTCGCGCATGCGCAGATGCGCCCGAGCGACCCCGCGCCATCTTGGATCAGGGCACAACACACCGAAAACACAGCGGTGTTGCCCGACCCTGTACAGCGCATGTGTGATGCGGGAACGCGCCGGCTACCACGCCGCTCTGCTAGTGGGACAACAAGGACCAGCATGCCTCAAATGTAAGTCATATATTGTATTCCTTATGGGACAACAGGGGCCAGCATGACCTGCACTGTACTTGAGAGGCACACGGATACAAATAGTAGGGACTATTGCAGTCCCCCCCTAGCACAGACACACAAAAAAGGGAAAAGAGAATATACAGATAAAGGAGCCCACTGCAAAATAAAAGCTTCTTTAAAGCTTGTTACTTGCCGGAATTCTTGACGCCCCCTGAGACCACCAGAATGGGGGTTCCCTCCGTAGAAGCTCCTTTAGAGACTGTACAGGAGGGACTTCCAAACAGGAGAGGCTTGAACCTGCTGGGGCGATTGCGGTAAGAGGCTTTATTCATCTGTCATAGGAACATCCGTCCGTCCAACCTGTTCAGGTGAGGAAAAAAAGGAGAATACAGCGGGGGATCTCCCCTTCAACTTTATAGTTATCCAATCCTGTCAGGTTGTGGGGGCGGAGTCACAACCCAGTGTGTGCTGCCATGAAGGCGTCAGGAAAAAACATTTTCTTTCTTTTTTCAATTTTTAAAAACTTTGTGACAAAAAGCGAGCTCTGCAAAATACTCACCATACCTCTCAGCAAATAGCTTGTGGTGTCCACATTCCAAAATGGGGTCATTTGGGGGGGTTTTGTGCCATCTGGGCATTCCATGGCCTCCGAAATTGTGACGAGGAGTGAAATCAAAAATTTACACACCATCAAAAGCCTGAAGGCGCTGATTGGTTTTCGGGGTCCTGTACGCGGCTAGGCTCCCAAAAAGTCACACACATGTGGTATCTCTGTACTCAGGAGAAGCAACAGAATGTATTTTGGGGTGTATTTCCACATATGCCCATGGCATGTTTGAGTAATATATATAATTTAGTGACAACTTTGTGCAAAAAAAAAAAAAAAAAAGTGTGTCTTTTTCCCGCAACTTGTGTTTAAAATATTCCATGGACTCTACTCTACTTTCCAAAATAGGGTCATTTGGGGAGGTTTTGAACTGTCCTGGCATTTTTTGCAACAAAATTACTTTGAACCCCCAAACATTATATATTTTTTTTAAAGCAAAGACCCTACAGATTAAAATGGTGGGTGTTTCATTTATTTATTTTTTTCACACGGTATTTGCGCAGCAATTTTTCAAACGCATTTTTTTTTGAAAAAACACACTTCTTTTTATTTTAATGCACTAAAACACACTATATTGCCCAAATGTTTGATGAAATAAAAAAGATGATCTAAGGCCGAGTACATGGATACCAAACACAACATGAGCAGCGGTGACAACCTACAACTATTTTTAAAAGCCTTTACAGGTTACCACTTTAGATTTACAGAGGAGGTCTACTGCTAAAATTACTGCCCTCGATCTGACCTTCGCGGTGATACTTCACATGCATGGTGCAATTGCTGTTTACATATTACATATGCCTTTGCGCAACAGGGGTGCTTTATTTTTTTATTTTTTATTTATTTTGCTTTTTTATTTTTAAACTGTTCATTTCATTTTTGATCATTTTTATTGTTATCATAGAGGATATTTACATTCCCTGAGATAGCAATAGGTAGTGACAGGTACTCTTTTTTGAAAAAATTGGGGTCTGCCCTCAAAGCATCTGACCACACCAAGAGCAATGTGATAAAATGCCTTCCCAATTTCCAAATGGCGCTGTTTACATCTGGCGAAATCTAAGTCATGAAATGCTCGTAGCTTCCGGTTTCTTAGGCCATAGAGATGATTGGAGCCATTCTGGTCTCTGATCAGCTCTATGGTCAGCTGGCAGAACCACCGGCCACGTTCATAGAGCATATATACTCACTAATGCATACATGTTTGTGAAATATCCAACGGACATTCGCTGTGCCATCAGCGGATGGGTCCAATATCGACAAGCTCTGACTCTGGACCTCTCATGCAAATTTGTGACGATGTTGCTGCCTCATCAAGAGCATTTCCTGACATGTATTCAATATGGGATCCATTTCCAAAAAAAAAAACACAGAAAGCGAGGCAAATGCAAATGTACAACTGCTCTCTCTGCTGCTCACTCTGATCAAAATGGCAGAAATAGTTAATAATACATGATTTCTGAGCTTGGGGAGGGTCTATATGATGTTATCTTTACAAATGCTTATAGACGCAAACGCGGCATGAAAACACAGCAAAACGCGCATTTTTAAACGCAGGTTTATGCTTTTTTTTTTTTTTTCAAAACTCTTTATTCCAAATTTTTCCTTACATAATAATTTACATTATACTTTTTACATTTCTTTATATAATACAAATTATAATTACATTTTCTCCTCTCTTTCATTCCTTCCTCTCTCACCCTCTGTGGTCACTTTATACTATATTTTCAGATATTCCTCTATCCACTGTTAGCCATGTTCTATTCCATTTTGCCCATATATTTTCATACCTTCGCCCGTTTCCCCCTTGTTCGTACATTATTTTTTCATAGGGTAGGACCTGGTTTACTGCTCTCACCCATTGGGTTACTGTCGGGGGGTATGGCTGAATCCATTTTTCTATTATTTGTTTTCTTGCCAGAAACAGTACCTCCCTTAAGAAGGTATTATTATCTCTATTATCTCTCTCTTCCCTCAATATCCCCAACAAACATAATTCCATCGTAGCTATAAAAGGTTTATTCAGGACTTTTCCTATTTTCCTAGCTACTTGTTGCCAATATTTTCCTATTTTGCCACAGTACCACATTACATGAAGGAAGTCTGCTCCCCCCTGCCCACATCTAGTACATCTTGGTTCAGTCATCCTCCCCATTTTGTGCAATCTATTTGGAGCCAAGTACGTCTGATGTATTATATTCATCTGTATTATCCTGTTTTTCATTGCAGGGGATACCTTCCAGTGGGAATTGCAGGCTTCATCCCATTCATGATCGCTCATGTCTGGAATAGCCTCCTGCCACTTATCCCTTATTTTCAATGGTTCGCCTTCTATTTTCTTCTGTAACAAGTGTGTGTAAATCTTTGCTATCAATCCCTTAGGTCCCTGTGATCTCAGGATACCTATAAGGGGATATTTAGATATTTTTTATTCCTCTCTTCTAAACTGTGTCTGTAGCACCTGCCTCAGCTGAAGGTATCTGTAGAACTGTTTACTCAATAAATTATATGTTTACATAGGTTTTCATAGGTTAGTATCACATTTTTGTCATACAGCTGACCAAAAGTTATTATCTTATTCTGCTTCCAAAATTTACTATCCTCAAAGGCTTCCAGTTGTTCAAATTTTGGGTTGTTCCAAAGCGCAGTTTCTGTTGGGATTCCAACAAATCCCGTCAGTTTCTTAGCCTCTCTCCATACTGTCCTTGCCACTTTCAAAAGGGGAATTTTTACTCCCACTCTCCTCAGATCTTTTAATTCTAATCCCGTCATTAAGTCATCTATTTGCATTTTACTATGGAGATATTCCTCTATCCTTGTTATTTTTTCCTGTCCTACCCATGATCTTAGATGTTTCAGTTGCCCTGCCAAATAATATAAATATAAATCCGGGAGGGCCAGTCCAGCTTCTGTCTTTGGTCTTTGTAGTTTATTAAATTTTAATTTACATCTTCCATGTGCCCAAATGAACCGAGTCATCTGCGAGTTAAATTTTTTAAATATCTGTTTTGGTATTTTTACTGGGGAGTGTGCAAATACATATAAACACTTGGGTAATATAATAGATTTTATCAGGTGAATTCTGCCTGCCATTGATATTGGTAGCTTTATCCATATTTCCAATTTTCTCTTCACATGTTCTACTAGTGGGAGTATATTAGCTTCCATCTCGTCTTCATGTTTCAACGTAATATTTACTCCTAAATATTTAAAAACTTCAACTATTTTTAATGGGGTCTGAGCTCTCCTTTCATTACCTGTTCCCAAAGGCATCAGTGCGGATTTTTGCCAATTTATTTTTAACCCTGAGAACCTCCCGTATGTTTCTATTATTCTCATTGCTTCCGTCAGAGATGCTTGCGCATCTCCCATATATAATATAATATCGTCCGCGTATAAGCCTATGTGTTCGGTTTTTTTTCCTACTTTAATCCCTTTATATGTATCTGATTGTCTGAATCTATTTGCCAATGCCTCAATTGCCAGAGCAAATAATTGCGGTGACATTGGGCAGCCCTGTCTTGTTCCTCTGTATAGTTTTATTGTAGGGGATAATATACCGTTTATTAGCAAATTGGAGCATGGTTGTTTATAGATTATTCTCACCCATTTTCCAAATTTTTCCCCAAATCCATTCCTTTCCAGGACTGTCTGCAGAAATTCCCATTCTATAGAATCAAATGCCTTGGCTGTATCCAGCGATGCCAAGGCACTTGTTTCCGGGATAAACTCTCTCATTTGTGTCATAAATTGCGTCCTTCTAATATTAATTGAGGTGGATTTCCCTGGCATAAATCCAGTTTGATCCTCCGCTATTATAGACAAGATTACCTGATTGAGCCTTTTGGCAAGCACTTTTGCCAGTACTTTGTAATCTATATTTAATAATGATATTGGCCTATACGACCCACACTCAGTTCTGTCTTTGTCTGGTTTTGGTATCAATATGACTGTAGCATCATACATGGAAACAGGCATTTCTCCCCTTTGGAACGCCTCTCCATACATTTTGGTCATAAGTGGTACCATAATCTCTGCATATCTCTGGTACATTTCCAGTGGTATGCCATCTGGTCCTGGGGACTTACCCTTTCCCAGAGAGAAGATAGCTTCTCGTACTTCCTCTTCCTCTATGTCCCTCTCTAACTCCTCTTTTTGTTCCTCTGTTAATTTAAGGAAGTCCAAATCCTTCAGGTAATCCTCTATCTCTTCTCGTGTACAGGTCAGTGTTGATGTATACATGTTAATATAGTATTTTTGGAATGTCTCAAGTATCTCATCTAATGTGTTTACCATCTCCCTTTTTTCATTTTTCACCTCTGATATTGCTAGTGATGGTGTTTGTCGTTTTATCATAAAGTTCAGCATCTTATTAGATTGTTGTCCTTGTTCAAAGTTTTTTTGTGCATATTGGAGTTTCTTACGCTTAGCGTTAATTATTAATTGGTTCTTATATTGCCGTGATGAGGCTGCCCATGTTATTTGGTTTATGTTTGAGGGGTCCCCTATAAACCTATTTTCTGCCTGTGCACATAATTGTTCCATTTCCTCCTCTTCCTGTCTGTTAGTACGTTTAATGTATGATATTGTTGATCTTGTTATCCCCCTCAAGTATGCCTTAAATGTGTCCCAGAGTACTCCATCTATTTTCCTGTTGCCATGTGCTTCCAGCAGGGCCGGACTGGGAATAAAATTCAGCCCTGGAAAAAATTTCATACCAGCCCCACAGCATTATTATACCAGCATAACGTCATTATTTTCTGGTTCAAGAAAGGGAAAACCATACATTTTAAAGCACATTTGAAGAGTGTATTATATATAAAAAAGACAGATATGAAATCACATAGGGATATATATAAGCAAATTCCAGTTAAAAGTGGTCAATCATCAAGGGGGACCCCAGGAACTCAGAACGTGGGGGGGGGGGCACATTCCGCAGAAAGAATACACTAAGGTAAGGGGGGGTTACTGATATAAGGGGGAAACCCTTTATATCAGTGCCCCTTACATTATTGTACTCTCTCCCCCCTTACATCAGTGACCCCCCTTCAGACTGGCCTGGCGGTTCTGTCACTGGCCCCCTCACAGGTGCACCAAGCAGGGCTCAGTCAGTCGGCTTCAGCTTGGTGGCTCTGGTTCTATCCTATAGTCTCCTCTCCAGAGTCCACACACGTCTGACTTCTCCCATGACCCCCATCCTGGCGGCGCTCCCACTCTTGACTCCTCTTCAGACTCCCTCAGAGACTGCAGACAAGATACAGGAGAGGAGATGGTCAGAGACTGCAGACATGATACAAGAGCTCAATGCAGCCTCACCAGTGCCCATCAAATGCAGCCTCGCCAGTGCCCATCAAATGCAGCCTCACTGTGCCCATCAAATGCAGCCTCACTGTGCCCATCAAATGCAGCCTCACTGTGCCCATCAAATGCAGCCTCACTGTGCCCATCAAATGAAGCCTCACTGTGCTCATCAAATGCAGCTTTACTCTGCCCGTGAATGCGGCCTCACTGTGCCCACCATTGCGGCCTCACCGTGCCCACCATTGCGGCCTCACCGTGCCCATCAAATGCAGCTTTACTGTGCTGTGAAAGCAGTCTCACTGTGCCCATGAATGCAGCCTCACTGTGCCCATCATTGCAGCCCCTCCTGTGCCCCATGTCCCAGTCTGCAGTCCCTGTCTGTGGAAGGTGTGTTGTTGATGCTCGGGTACAGTACCTTGCATGCCAGCAGGATATCCATGATGGCCAGCAGCAGGCAGGGGCTGTTCTCGTTTTGGATGGGGACAGTGCTCCTTCCAGAGGATCTGTTTGCTGTGAGATGGAGTGGTCCCGGGCCACCTGCACCTTCAGCCGTCCTCACTTTCCGGCCCCAGTCAGCCTGTCCCCTGGTCCTGGGGAAGTGGAGAGCACTGGGTGGGAGCTGGAGAGAAGGGGGAGCAGAGAGTACTGGCGGGGCTGGAGAGCGCATGGGTGGGGGCAAAGAGCAGGGGGGGTGAAGATCACAGGGGTGGGGAGTGCAGAGCACTGGGGGGGGGGCAAAAACAACAGGGGTGGAGAGCACGGGAGGCTGAGAGCACTGGGGGGTAAGAGTGTGGGGTGGCGAAGAGCACTGGACGGGAGCTTGAGAGCACTGGGGGGGGGGGGGCAGAAAAACAGGGCTGGAGAGCACTGGGGGGTACAAAGAGCAGGGGGGAGTGGAGAGCAATGGGGGGAGCTTGAGAGCACCCATGGGGGCTAGAAAGTACAGGGGTGGAAAGCACGGGGGACTGGAGAGCACTGGTGGGGTTGGAGAGCACATGGGTGGGGGCAAAATGCAGGGGGGAGTGGAGAGTACTGGGGGGGAGCTTGTGAGAGCACTGGTGGGGGGAGACAAAAAGAACAGGGCTGGAGAGCACGGTGGGGGTAGAGAGCACGGTGGGGGGGGGGGGGGTAGAGAGCACGATGGGGGGTGGGGGGGGTAGAGAGCACGGTGGGGGGTTGGGGGGTAGAGAGCACGGTGGGGGGGGGGGTTGGGGTGGAGCACGGGGGACTGGAGAGCACTGGTGGGGTGGAGAGCACATGGGTGGGGGCAAAATGCAGGGGGGAGTGGAGAGTACTGGGGGAGCTTGTGAGAGCACTGGGGGGGGACTGGAGAGCAAGGTGGGGGTAGAGAGCACGGTGGGGGGGGTAGAGAGCACGATGGGGGGTAGAGAGCATGGGGGGGGGGGTAGAGAGCACGGTGGGGGGTTGGGAGCACGGAGGGGGCTGGAGAGCACTGTGGGGGGTGGAGAGCACTGGGGTGGGGCTGGACAGCACTGTGGTGGGGAGTGGGGAGCACTGTGGGGGGAGCACTGTGGGGGGCGGGGAGCACTTCAGGGGGTGGAGAGCACTGTGGGGGCAGCACGGGGGGCTGGAGAGTACTGTGGGGGGTGGGGATCACTGCGGGGGGTGGAGAGCACTGTGGGGGGTGGAGAGCACTGCCGGGTGGAGAGCACTGTGGGGGGGAGCACGGGGGCTGGAGAGTACTGTGGGGGGGTGGGGAGCACTACGGGGTTGGAGAGCACTGTGGGGGGTGGGGAGCACTGTGGGGGGGAGCACGGGGGCTGGAGAGTACTGTGGGGGTGGGGAGCACTGCAGGGAGTGGAGAGCACTGTGGGGGGGAGCACGGGGGGCTGGAGAGTACTGTGGGGGGTGGGGATCACTGCAGGGGGTGGAGAGCACTGCAGGGTGGAGAGCACTGTGGGGGGGGAGCACAGGGGCTGGAGAGTACTGTGGGGGGGGGGGTGGGGAGCACTGCGGGGTTGGAGAGCACTGTGGGGGGTGGGGAGCACTGTGGGGGGGAGCACAGGGGCCTGGAGAGTACTGTGGGGGGGAGCACGGGGGGCTGGAGAGTACTGTGGGGGGTGGGGAGCACTGCGGGGGGCTGGAGAGTACTGTGGGGGGGCTGGAGAGCACTGTGGGGGGGCTAGAGAAGGATGGGGAGAGCAGGGGGGGGCAGAAAGAACAGGGGTTGAGGGAAATGTGGGGGGGGGGGGCTGGAGAGTCTGGTGGGGGAGGAGAGCACTGGGGGGGGAAGCACAAGGAGAAGGGGGGGCAGTAAAAGAAGCTGGATAGGGGGGGATCAGCAGGGGGGGCCCGGGCTGCATATAGAGGATATGAGCTTTCTATATTCCTCCATGCAGCCGCTGAATGCTTGGTTCTCCTCCTCTCCCTCCTCCAAGCATTCAGCGGCTGTATGGAGGAATATAGAAAGCTCATATCTGCTATATGCAGCCCGCCCCCCCCTGCTGATCCCCCTATTCAGGCACACAGGGCGGCTGTACTCACAGCCTCACAGGCATCTCTCCTGTGAACACGGAGCTGGCCGGGTCTGTGTTCGGCGGCTGCTCCGTAACACGGTCCCGCCCCCCTAGACTGGCTGTGTGATAGGTGGATTCTATCTACTATCACATGAGCCGGTCTAGGGGGGCGGGACCGTGTTACGGAGCGGCCGCCGAACACAGACCCGGCCAGCTCCGTGTTCACAGGAGCATAACAGGGGAGCCCAGCAGCATTAAAGCGGCCCCAGGGCAGGCAGCCTACCGGGAAATATCCCGGTATCCCGGTAGGCCAGTCCGGCCCTGGCTTCCAGGAACATTCCCATTTGCTCTGGAATTCTATTGTTTAATCCTATCTGGGTTAACCATTGAGCCTGTATCCTATAACCCAGTCGTATTCTTTTTGGGCCTATTTTTAGCTCAAAGGTTAATCCAGAATGGTCAGACACCCCTCTTGTCATGTACGCCACAGACCGAACCATTGGCAGGATCTTTTCGTTCCCCATTACCATATCTATTCTAGACATGCGCCCTCTCCCTGGTGCATGCCATGAATAAGCCCGGGTCCCAGGGTTTCTGATCCTCCACAAGTCAGCCCATCCTACTTCAGTCATAAATTTCTCCAACACCTTCGGCCCTTCCCCTCCTTTATGCTTACTTCTTCCGAACCTGTCTAGTTTTGGGTCTAAACACATATTGAAATCTCCCATACATACGACATGTGCCTCTGGGTATTCTGACATAAATATCACTGCCTCTTTCAGTACTCGCATTGTAGCTGGGGGAGGGTTATAAATCCCCATGATTACAACAGGCATTGCATGCACCAACGCAAAGACAAAAACATATCTTCCATCGGGATCTCTTTTCTCTCTAATACACTCCCATGTTACCCCTCGGTGGACCAGAAGAGAAACCCCTCTTGAGTATGTAGTATGACATGAGTGGCTTGACCATTGTATCCAAGGTTTTTCTAGATACTTCAATCTCTCTTTAGTCATATGTGTTTCTTGGATACAAATGATCTTTGCCTGCACTTTATTAATTTCTGAAAAAACCTGTGTTCGTTTTAATTGCGTTACCATACCTCTCACATTCCATGACAGAAATGTGTGCTGATTACTCATATTTATTGTATTTTATTTTAGCCATTATTCCCTCGAAAAATAAAAGAAGAGGAAAAAATCCTATGTCCCTTTTTCCTTTCCGTGACCATTCTCTTTTCTACCTCTCTCCTCTCATTCATCCATTCCATTCCATTCATCCATATCATTTTTTTTAGGGCATTACCAACATATTGCATTTTTGCTCTTATATAGGTAATTTATTTCGATTTCAGCCTGTCTGCTCCTACCCTTTTCCCGCCTAATCGGGAATATGAGGGGCGAGGGGGGGAGCAGGAGACATCCCCCCCTTTCACCCTCTCCCTCCCTTTTAAAAAAAAAAAAAAAAAAAGGGAACACCGCACAGCAAAAAACAAAAAAAGGGAACACCGCACAGCAAAAAACAAAAAAAAAAATACTTTTCTTGTTCTCTCTTTTCCTCCACTTCCCTCCCTCTACCCTTCCCTTCCTCCTTCCTTGTGCACAACTCTATTGTCTCATCTACTCACTCCCCATCCCTCCCCCTTCCCCCATTTATTTGTGTTTATAGTGTTTATAATGTGTCTCTTTACCTTACCCTAGCCTTCCCTTATTGTGTTTTTGAAGAAAAAAAAAAAAAAAGAGAAAGATTTTCTCTCTCTCTCTTCCCTTTATAACTAGTGCTTATTTCAATGTGTTTCGCTGTGATTTCAGCTCCATTTTCCTAAGGGAAGGGGGAGAAAAAAAAAGGCAAAGTACAAGAAAAAAAAGAAGAGAGAGAAAAAAGAAAAAAAAACCAAAACACACCAAAAAAAAAGGAAAACCAAATCAATAAATTATTAAAACTTCTTCCTTTAACCTAAGGAAAGAAGAAAAAAAAAAAAGGGAACTAAAAGGCAAATATAAAGTAGGGAGAGTGTCCTTCTCATCCCCCCCCCCCCCCCCCCAAAGTCCCGATCTTCTTGGTGTCTCTTATCCTTTCAGGGCTTCTCTGTTTCTCTTATCAAGGCATAGGCTTGATTATTCCCAGCCAGTCTTTAGCTTGTTCAGGTGTGCTGAAAAACAAAGTCTTTCCCCCTTCCTCCACTCTCAATCGTGCTGGGTATGCCATAGAATATTCAATTCCTGCCTTTCTAATTTTTCGTTTTATTTCATAAAATGTTGCCCGTTGTTTTTGCAGCTCCAGAGAGAAGTCTGGAAATATTGATATTTTGCTATTTTCATAGCGAATCTCTCCTTTTTGTCTTGCTTTCCGCAGAATTGTGTCTCTGTCTCTGCAATTTAGTAGTCGTGCCAACAGGGGTCTAGGGGGAAACCTTGGTTTAGGTGTTACTGCCGGTACCCTATGCGCTCTCTCCACTGCGTATGCTGCTCATACCTCCATATCTGGGAATACATTTTTCAGCCATTTTTCTATAAAGTCACCGGGATTAAACCCTTCTGGCTTTTCTGGTAAACCGACTATTCTTAGGTTATTGCGGCGCATACGGTTCTCAAAATCATCAGATTTTTGATGCCACAGGGTAATCTGTTTTTCTATCGTAGCTATCTTTTTAGGCATAGGGGTAACAGTATCTTCCAATAAAGCAGTCCTATTTTCCACTTCCATCATTCTCTCTCTTATACTCTGCATATCATGCCTGATCAGTCCTATATCATTTATATCTCATCCATTTTACCTGTTAAGGCTGTATTACTCGAGTGGATGGCCTCCATTATCTGGGAGTTCATCTGTTCCAGGGTCAGTTTGGGATGTTTCTCCTGTTTTTCTGCTGCTTTCCCGGACTGCGGCTGGGGCGTGTTAAGCTTCTGGGTTTCCAGCACTGATGGTCCACCACTCCGTGTCTGTGGGGGGCTACGGCCGCCGTCTTGCTTATCCGTTCGAGCAAATTCTTTAAGACGATCGGCCACCGACTGCTTACTATTGCTCATCGCACCAAGCAATCGTTTTCACGGGTTTAAAGTCTCGGTAGCAAAAGCCGATCAGGGTTCCATAGGAGACTCGGGCACCACCAATCGTTCGTTTTCACGGGCTTAGTGTAGCAGGGACTATTCAGGATACTGTCGGAGACTCAGGCTGATCTCAAACCTCCCGCTGTTCACATCCAAACGCTGCGTCCGACCGTCACATCCGGTCGCGTCGGCGGAAGCGGAAGGGTTTCTGCTTTTTAAAACATGCGTTCAGCAGAGTTTGCATCTGCGTCTCGTGTGCATGGGGCCTAAGATCTACCAGAACACCTCACCCCCAGTGCATAAGTTTACATTTATGAACATTAAAACTAATTTGCCACATTTTTGGGACCATTGACAATTATACAGCGATCAGTGCTATAAAAATGCACTGATTACTGTGTAAATGTCACTTGCAGGGAACGGGTTAACACTAGGGGGCGATCAAGGGGTTAACTGTGTGTTCACTCAGTGTGGGGATGGGAGTGACTAGGAGGAGATATATCGTTTTTTCCTTAGTAGGAACAATGTTTCCTCTTCCCTGACAGCACAGGGATTTGTGTGTTTACATACACAAATCTCCATGCTGATCGTGCACGCGCCCTCTGGTGGCCGAAATAGGGTAGGATGTACAGGATTTCCCTAAAACAGGATCCACTTGCTCAGCGGGGATCTCTCCGCTGATCAGGCATGTGAAAGAGCCATGTCCGCTACGCAGAGTGGACATGGAAACAGACCGTCTGTCCATTTAGACGGATGGGGAATAGGTCCCCCATCCGTTTTTGGCAGACCAGATTAGATGGTGCCACTCCATAGAAGAGATTGGAGGATCCGATCAGGTCCGCCTGAAAAACTGACAGGCAGACCGGATCGCTCGTGTGAAAGGGGCCTTAGGGTCCCAAAACTTAACCTTGGGGTACACCACTGATAACCTTAGAGTATGAATCATTAACCACTACTCTCTGAACATGGTCTTTTAGCTTGTTTTCTATTCATTTATAAACTGATTTTTCCAGGCCAATAGACTCGCCTTACACATTAGCCATGTGTACTGTCAAACACTTTGGCAAAATCCAAGTATACTTTAGCCACATCCATCCGTCTAAGGTTTTACTTACCTCCTTTAAAAAAAAAAAAAAAATCTGATTTGTTTGGCAACTTCTATCTGTCATGAATCCATGTTGTCTGTTGCATAAAATATTTTTTCTAGCAAAAACTCATCTGTGTGGTCTTTTTAAGCTCTCCGGTATCTTCCCAACTATAGAAATTAAACTAACAGGTCTATAGTTACTTGGTAAAGGCTTTGATCCCTTTTTAAATATAGGCATCACATTGGTCTTATGCCAATCCAGGAGTACAGTTCCAGCCATTAACCACTTGCCGACCGGCGTACGCCGATATACGTCGGCAGAATGGCACGTACAGGCATAAGGGCGTATATACAAGTCCCTCCTTAATGCCTGTCCGTGCCATCTGGAGCGGCGCGCTCCCACGCTGGTCGGGACCCCCGTGAGTCCGGTCGCAGGCCCCGCGGACTTGATCACCGCGGGGACCCCCGCGATCGTCTCACGGGAAGACTGAACAGGGAGATGCCGAGATAAACAGCATCTCCCCATTCTGCCTAGCAACTAGTGACACCGATCTCTGCTCCCTGTGATTGGAGCAGAGATCAGCATTCACTAGCTGACAGCCACGCCCCCCCACAGTACGATATACACCCCTAGGCATACTTAACCCCTACACTGCCCCCTTGTGGTTAACCCCTTCACTGCCATTTATACAGGAATCAATGCATTTAAATAGCATTGATTGCTGTATAAATGACAATGGTCCCAAAAATGTGTCAAAAATGTCTGACGTGTCCGCCATAATGTCGCAGTCAAAAAAAAAAAAAAAAAAAACGCAGATCGCCGCCATTACAAAAAAAAAAGCTATAGAACTATCCCCTTTCTTGTAAACGCTATAACTTCTGCGCAAACCGATCAATAATCGCTTATTGCGATTTTTTTTACCAAAAATGTGTAGAATACGTATCGGCCTAAACTGAGGAATAAAAAGTTTTTTTTTTTTTATATATATTTTGGGGGATATTTATTATAGCAAAAAAATGCTTTTTTTTCAAAATTGTCGCACTTTTTTGTTTATAGCGCAAAAAATAAAAACTGCAGGGACAATCAAATACCACCAAAAGAAAGCTCTATTTGTGGTGGGGGGGGGAGGGGGAAAAGGACGTCAATTTTGTTTGGGAGCCACGTCGCACGACCGTGCAATTGTCAGTTAAAGCGACGCAGTGCCGAATCGCAAAAAGGGGCCTGGTCCTTTGGCTGCAAATTGGTCCGGTCTGAAAGTGGTTAAAGAGTCCCTAAAAATGAACAATGGCTTTGAAATGACAGAGCTCAATTCTTTAAGGATCTGTAGTTTTATGCAATCTAGTCCAGGTACTTTATTCACCGGTCTATTTTAAATATTCCTTGACCATATCAAATTTTGAGCCATTGTGGATCATTTGGGGCTGTCAATACCATCCCCATGCGCCTTTGTATACACAAAGCTGAAGAAGGCAATACATTTGCCTTTTGTCCCCAGTCACCCACTCTACATTTGCTCAGACCTGACCTTTTTACAGTAGCTCACAAAAGTGAATACACCCCTCACATTTTTGTAAATATTTTATTACATCTTTTCATGTGACAGCACTGAAAAAATTACACTTTTGCTACAATGTAAAGTAGTGAGCGTACACAGCTTGTATAACAGTGTCAGTTTGAGGTCCCCTCAAAATAACACAGCCGTTTTTTTTTTTTTCCAAGTCAGCAGCTACAAATACTGCAGCTGCTAACTTTTAAAATACGGACACTTACCCGCCCAGCGCACGTGCAATGTCAGCACCCGAAGCCGATCTGTCGCTCAGCTCTCGGGTGCTGCCGCCGCAATCTTCGGTATGGGAATCTGGAAGTGAAGCTGCAAGGTTCCCTATTGCACATGTGCAATAAGGACAGCCCCTGCTGTCTCTGGGATCTGTGTTTCCCAGCATAAATACCCGCAGATATCTATGCCCAGAAGTGGGTGCAGATACCAGTTTTATACAGGTATCTGCACCCCCTCCCCAAAGGTGACAATTGTGGCTCCGGAGGGGGGATTCCGATGAGCAGAAGTTCCACTTAAATGTCTAAACCGCTGGCAACAAGTGAAAATGTCCAAATTGTCAATACTTTGTGTGGCCACTATTCACTGGAGTCCTCTTCCACTCCTATTTTACAGCACTGCCTTAACCCTCTTGGGCATGGAGTGCACCAAAACTTCACAGGTTGCCCATGACAACATCACAGAGCTGATGGATGTTAGAGACCTTGCGCTCCTCCACCTTCCGTTTGAGGATGCCCCTAAGATGCTCAATAGGGTTTAGGTCTGGAGACATGCTTGGCCATTCCATCACCCTCAGCTTCTTTAGCAAGGCAGTGGTAGACTGAGGTGTGTTTGGGGTCGTTACGTTGGAATATTGCCCTGCGGCCCAGTCTCCGAAGGGGGGGGGGGGGGGGATCATGCTCTGCTTCAGTATGTCACAAGTTAACATTCATGGTTCCCTCAGTGAACTGTAGGTCCCAGGGCTAGCAGCACTCATGCAGCCCCAAACCATGACACTCTCACCACCATGCTTGACTGTAAGCAAGACACACATGTCTATGTACTCACCTGGTTGCCACCCACACACGTGACACCATCAGAACCAAATAAATAATTTTATCTTGGACTCAGACCATGGTTCCAGTAGTCCATGTCCTTAGTCTGCTTGTCTTCAGGTAACAGTTTGCAGGCTCTCTTGTGCATCTTTAGAAGGCGACCTTCTGGGACGACAGCCATGCAGACCAATTTGATGCAGTGTGCGGCGTATGCCGATCCCCACCCCTTCAACCTCCGTAGCAATGCTGGCAGCACTCATAACTTTATTTCCCCAAGACAACTTACGGATACAACGCTGAGCGCATGCACAATGGCGAGGACTGTTCCGAGTGGAACCTGTCCTGTTAAACTGCTGTATGGTCTTGGCCACGTGCTGCAGTTTCAGGGTCTTAGCAATCTTCTTAGTCTAGGCCATCTTTATGTAGTGCAACTTTTTTTCAATGACCAGTATATGAGTGAATACAACACACCTGAGACCTTGTAAAACTGGCAAGTCACATGATGGGGGGGGGGGGGGGGGTTGGCTAATAGGGCACAATTTGGATATTTTCACTTGGGGTGTACTCACTTTTGTTGCCAGTGGTTTAGACATTAAATGGCCGAGTGTTGAGTTATTTTGGAGGATAGCAAATTTACACAAGCTGTACACTCACTACTTTGCTACAACGTAAAGTGTAATTTCTTCAGTATTGTCACATGAGAAGATAAAATACGAGATCCTGCATGTGAATTTTTGCAAGCTGGGATGCCATTGTCAGCACCAGTGTTCAATGCAACAACTAAAGAGTGATCTGGCAGCCACCATGGAAGACAAGGAGTTCTATCAGGACAATTCCAACAGCTAAGTAGCACCACTACAATTTTGTGCATCCAAGAAGGAAACTACCAAATAATGTTATAAAGATGTGTGTAACACACCCTGAAATGAAAAAAAAAAAAAAAAAAAAGTTTCTCAGTGATGTTCATTCCCACCAGGTAGAATCTAAACCACATTATAGGAGGAGTTTTTCCTCCACTTCGGACAAGAACTAGTTGCCGTTATGGCGAACATTCAGCCAATGTGACAGTTTTATTGTTCAAGAAAACAGAAACTTCAGCTTGATGGTATCGCAACAATGATGTCAGACTTCTGACAAAAAAAAAGTACGTTTTTGGCAATAGCCCTTCTCCTACAGTTGTAATATATGGGCTGAGGACATTTTAAAAAAGGTGAAAAAGAATTTGGATCTGATGCACGGTGCATTTTTTAAAGTAGACAGGACTCAAATCTGTCTACAGAAAACAAAGCACTTTATCTTTTCAAGAGAACTCAGGATATGCTTACCACTGCAAACCTCAGGCTTCACTAAATGGTCTCTAGCAGCGACAGGCAAGTAATGTTTTTTCTTTTAACACCTTGGCTGTTGGTGTAAAAGATTTGAGCTAGGACTGGATGTTCCCCTTACAGTAACCACAGATTGCTCTAGGATTTCAAATTATGCCACAGCCTTCACCAAAGTTGTCTGCTGTGAATATCATTTACAATTCTGTTTCATGGCACATTTTTCTGTTAAGGGTAAAACATTTCTAAGACATCTTACTTCTGAACAATGATTGGATACCCCATTACCCAGAAAATAAGATGGGGAATCATAGAGTGCCTGAAATCACTAGAACTTCAAATAACACTTCTACAAAAATTCAGAAGCGAGATCCATGTTCTCTGTTTCCTGCAATGAAACAAACTGTGGTGGCCTACCTCAAAGCTATAGAACCAAATGTCAGTTTTCCCTCATTAAGACCAAGCTGACCCCAAAAAAACAGCACATATTCCAAGGCTTGAATACTCAGTAAGGACTTCAAGTTTTACAGTATTTTCCTTTACCACAGTGATGACTGTATTAAAGCCATTAGTGGTACAAGAATATGACAGTTCTAGAAACGTTTGCTTTGGTCAGGTAGACCACTTGTTGCAAGCCCAAAATAGATCTAGAATCAGATGCAGAGACCAGTGTCGCACCCTCTGGTGCAAGGGAAAGTCACTTTGAGCAGTTTGCTCTGCTGTAGGCCTGCAAAACACTCATTCACCTAACACTTCCTAGGGCAGGGAGCAAGCCCCAAAAATATTTACAGGCAAACATGTGCATTTACCCAGCCCTGGTGTTATTTGAGGTTTGTGAGAAGAATAACCCAGAGGTCTGTTTTAGGCATTGCTAACAGCATTTTGGGTTCAGATACAAATATCACATGATGTATTTGTAATGCAGCTTTTTAATGATCATGATATACAAATATTTTGCTACAAAAAGGCAAATATTTAGCATTTCAAGAGTTTAATATGCAAAGATGCATCCAAACAGATGATTAACCTTGCACTACCCATACTAAAACAAACCAAAATTTCATCTTTCACCTCAATGTCATCCATTTGAAAAAAAAAAAAAAAAAATATATAATTAGGTTGCAGTGGTTTTACATCCAAGTCCACAATGGCAAAAAACATATCCTGCAAGTCTAGGCACATATTTAGAAACAGGAGTTTCCCTATTTACAGTTAGGTGATTTAGAACACAAAAGTAAATAACTAGGAAGGTACCAAAGGACTATTATATTTATTAAATACTTTCTGCCCATACGGATCACCCCGAATTATGAGTGCCATAAAGTGGATGACAACTATATGAAAAAAAATTGGGCAAATATAGGGTTTAGTGGATCATAAAGAAAAAAATATTTTTGAAAGACATTTATTTTTAAAAAGTAGTTTGAGGAAAATTGGTAATCACAAGTCAAACCATTTAAAAAATACATGCAAAACCTCTGCAAAATCTAAATCACGGGTTTGTCTACATGGAGCAGGAAAAAAAAAAAAAAAATTATTAACAAAACTACTAGAACTTTTGTCACAAAAAGCTGTTTATAACATACATCACTTGTAAGCATTACTGTATGCACAAAAACATTTGCTTCATATTTCAGATGGTTGAATCCATTTCCGCTTTCAGTATCGACCTAAAAAACAAAACATACATTAGTTTAACACAAGAGTTCACACCATTGAAAAAAAATATATTAAGCAAAGGATGGCAAAATTTGTCTCTTGTACACAAAGAAAATAATCTCCCCTCCCATAAGACTAGTGTGCCATTTAATGCCATAAAGAAATGAACAGTTGGAAGTGAACTTGATCTGGCCAATAATAATAATAATAAATAAAAAAGCCTAAGGCAGGCTTGAGCTAGTTGTCCAGAATCTGTTAAAAGCATTTGGCAGGCAGGTTATATCACCTTCCCAATGCCTGATTTAACTCTACAATGCCACATGACTGCAATCACATGCAGTGGTGGCACAGACCCATTGATCTTAATGGACGAGTAGTGACGTTTTTTTTTAAAGAGTAGTGACTTTTTTTTTAAACCCAGAGTTAAAGTGGTTGTAAACCCTTACAAACCACTTTGATTTACAGGTAAGCCTAGATTAAGGCTTACCTGTAGGTCCAATAAATATCTCCTAAACCTACATGTTCAGGAGATATTTAGAAAAAAAAAAAAAAAAAAAGGCACCGCTATCTACAGCGCATGCGCCGTAGACAGCAGTGCGCAGGCGCACTGAGCATGCCGAGATCACGGCGATATGCCGCCGTGCACATGCGTGGGAGTGACGTAATCGCCGCTCCAGCGAATGACAGCGCTGGAGCGGCAAGACCCGGAAGTCACTCCGGGTTTGATGGCGGTGGAGGTCGTGGACGAGGGTCGCTTCGTTCAAGCAAGTTGCTCTATGCATACTAGCTCATTATGCCTTTGCCTTGCAGGTTCCGTTTTTTTTTTAAATAGGCTTTACTTCCTCTTTAAAAATGCCACAACTCCAAAAGCAAAAAAACACACACACACACACACACACACACACACACACACTAGCAGCACCATCTGGCTGTTATTTCACAGTTCAGGTGGACAGCCACCACCTGTCTGAAATTAACCCAGTTCAGGACTTATTCCTAGCACGGTATTTTGTCATCTACACACGGACATCCCCAGGTTCAGGATATTTAGCAAAATTAGGTTTGGCCTTCCAAAAAAGTCCTAGTTTCTCATGTGGTCCCTGGGGTAAATTGCAGGTACAAGTGCATCTTTAAAGTCATTCCCCTCTGTGCCTGAGGAACACCAGGCCTCAACTTTTCTCAGAGACAAAACTGTCAAATTTGAACACTTGATAGGAACAAGTCACTTTTAGCATTTTTGGATCTCGGGCAGAATGCTTGCCCAGAATGACGAACATGCAGGTTCAGATTGCAGGCAAAGTGCCAATCAATCATTTTCAACTGTATCTAAAATGCAGTGCGATTTTGCCACAATATCACGCACCAATGCGCAATGCAAAGCTTGTCACCTAAAAAAGGAGCAGGAACTTTTGGGCGACAAGCTTTACAGCGAGAAAATGAATGGCACCTAAACAAATTGTGACTTGAGATTGTGGGCAGAATTCAGAGATTTTAACCCAGAGCCTAAAATGCCAAAATGTGAAATCCTTAGAGGCTCTGGCATTTGAATGGCAGTGTAAATTGGTTAATAAAGTAAACTTGAAGTCAAAAAGCCCCATGTACAGTTTGACATATAAAGAGGCTATCACGGGACACAAACCAAAATGCCAAACTTACGTGGAGAGTAGGAACGTGATCTGGATCGAGATCTATATCCACCTCGGCTATAGTACGGCGATGGAGATCTCCTCCTAAATAAAAACATAACAAATATGCATTACATACACTTTAAGGTTTCAAGTAATTGCGGTTACATGGTCATGCATTTTGCTGTGCTGTAGAAAGCCTTCATATTCCTATATTTTTAGGATAAAGCTTCTGCGATTAGTTATACTTTAGATAAACAGCAGTGTAAAGATTAGCATCTGTTGAAAAAAGGCGAGATTGTGACCAAATTGCAATCAAGCTGTAAACATTAAAAAAGGTGCTCAAGATCTAAAAATGGTAATTATAGCTTCATCCAGCACATATTCAGAGCGGCACCGAATGAATGGTTCTCCATTTTCTACTTTCACAGAAATCGGTTTGCAAAACTGTTCCAATTAAAAATTCCACATGGGCAGGTGGTGAGGAAATGTAGACTTACCTAGAAAACTGGTCCCGGTCCTGTCCACCACGCCATCCTCCGCCACCTCTGAAATACAAATACACAGTACAATATTTACATGCAATAGATTACCATATTAAATGGTTTTACGGGATTCAAGAGGGGCTTGTATTTTATCCATGCCAGGTGATTCAATAGTTTAAGCAGTGGAGAAGGCTTGTAATAGTGCCCCCCACACAGAAAGGTTCCAGAGACAGTTTTAATCTGAAAAAAGTCTAAATCTAATCACCAAGCACCAAACTGGTGAGGGGGAGGGGGGGGGGGGGGGGTTTGGGACCACCTGTGCCGAAATACATGGGCTACAAGTCCTGAACTTGCTGGAAACTGCCTGAATATCATATATAATCTTGAACAGTAAAGCGATCAGGAGCTCTGACATCCCTGAAAATGTCATGGCAGCAAACTTGCTCTGGATAGTGAATCCCTACAATGTATAAAATGACCTAGTAAGATGTCCAAAGGATGGAAGCGACAGTACTATACACAATGGATCGCTGACAAAAAAATAAATAAATTGTATATATTTGATATAGATATCAAATTTGTAAATCAAACTTAAGGGTCAAGTTGCACGCATTTAAAAAGGGTAGTCTAGGAATGATCTATATTGCATAGTTACAATACAAGGAGTTATATGAATTGTGGAAGTGCTGAGCCTGTAGTCACTGTGCAAGAAGGGTGAAGGACTCTGAAGATTGCAGTAATCACTGTAGTAGTAATAGCAGCTACAGCAATTGTCACCTTCCAAAGCAGCCCCTCCCCTCTGGCATAAGTGGCATACAAGCAAACTTTCATCTAGTGTGGAAAGTAGGCAGCATGATCATTCATGGCAAGCCAATATATTCCTTCAATACCAAGAAGTAAAGCAATGATTAAGACTACAGCCCCTCAAGCTTTAAGAACATGTTAGCATGGCTTCTATTCTGACAATATCCCTTAAACTGGTTGAAGCACTCTGAAAGGAGAAGGAATAAAATTTAGGCTATGGTAGCATAACCTTACTGTGCAAGAAAGAAATCTGTACACCCCAATACAGGTTTTAGGACTCACATCACACCAGTGTTCAAAATACCAAACAGATCGCAAACATTGTCTTTACCTGCACCCAGGGGTATCTACTGCAAGGCAAACAAGTAGTTTGTCTTGGGCAGCAATTTTCAGAGGGTCGGTACCGCCACTTCTCACCCCCGCAAACCTGATGCATCCAGAGGTCTTGGTTTGTCCAAATAAAATATCCCCTCCAAATCGATTTGGTGCAGGCAGTGCACCTAAGTAGCATGCGATTCACTGCAGTGCGTTTTTGAAAAGTGGTGTATATACAACTTGTTGCGATCCAGTGCAATTTCAGCCTGCTGAGTCACACAGGAATGCCTTTTAGGTGTGAACTGGCTTTTTAGCCCCAAGAATATTTTTCAAATGTAACAGTACTAACCTGTAAGAGGATCTGCTGTAGTACTCTCTATCATCATATCCGCCCCCTCGCTCGTATCCTCGGTCATAATAATCTCTGCGACGTGAGCTTCCACTGGGTAAAAAAAAATTAAGCATTTTAAATTGTATATTCATGCACATAAAAATAAAATGTATAACATTTAAATCTATTACACACCTCAAAATACATGTAGTAAACTAAAGTGTTGGTTACATTAACTCATAAACTAAACCTACCAGCTCACTTAAATTATAAAGCTTCAAAAAACAAAACCAGTTTAGGTTTACACTTACTTGCTCTGTGCTAGGGAATTGCACAAGCTGCCCTGAACCTACTCTTCTTGGTTCCCCCGCTGGCACTTCTGGCTGCTCTCCTGGCGAGTGCCTTCAAGCCTCGCTGTCTGACAGACAGTGAGACTCTGCGCCACCCCCTCATCTCAGTATGCATTCTTTATAAACATCTTTGCAACTGCTAAAGGTACAAGGAATATTTAAAACTGCATGTTAAGGAACATTGGCTTCCGCCAGTGACCAGGGCCAAATTGCACTGTGTGCATCAATTGATGCACACAGCCTGGGCTTAGAAGCATGCCTGCTCATAACAAGTGGGGACAATCGCAGAGAAGGGAGCAGACAGGAGCTGCTCTGTGCAAAACCATAGCACAATGTACATACATTAGATATATATCTAAAAAAAAAAAAAAAAAAAAAAAAAAAAAAAATTTAGACCTGCAATCACTAGGATTTTTTAAAATGGAGGAGTTTTCAAACCCACACAAGAACGTTTCCATTAGGAAGCATGGAGAAAATCATTTGACTAAATAGAAGAGTCATTGGATACTCACTAGGTTGGCCTTCCCATGTATATTCCTGGTGTAGGGGTGTGTGGCCTTTTTGTAATTGAGAAATCTACACGTATGCGTCTTCCATCAAGTTCCATTCCATTTGCACGTTCCTTTGCCTAAAAGATAAACCACATTACATTGATTTTGAAAGCAGGAGTGCGTTTTACTACTTCATAACATCAATTCAAAAAAATGTGGACAGGCTAAAAACCACCACATTAAATGAGGATCTTCAGTCCCCCTCAAAAAAATTCAAAGTCAGCAGCTACAAATACTGTGTGCGATGAGGTAAATAGGGAACTTTCCTTTCTGGGTGAAACTCTGCTTTAAAAGCAGTAGAAAAACCCCAAATCTTCTCCCTGCAAATTAATGTTATAATGTGCTAGTATCTGCATCACATACTAGTACATTATAAAAGACTGCTGTCAGGTTTTCCATCTTCACCCGGTCTTCCTTACATGTTTGCAGGCTGCGGCCACTTGACTGGATGAGCCGAGAGGACATCACTTCTGTATCATGACAGCACACCGTCTATTGAGATCGCAGTGCACATGTGCCGGTGACAATCACTAGAACTGCTAAAGTAAACACCTCCTAAACAGTGCATGTTTAGGATACATTTACTGTACCTACCAGGTAAGCCTTCTTATAGGCTTACCAGTAGGTAGAAAGTAAAAACCTCTCTCTACTTTAATAGGTTAGGCACTGCTCCATAAGTAATCAGCTCCAAATAATTAGCACTTTCAAACACTGGGCATTTACAATGTTGTAGAAACTTAAAGCGGAGTTCATCCAAAAAAAAAAAAAAAAAAAAAAAAAGTGATCTCCCTTCCTGCGACGAGGGAATTTACATCAGGAGGAGCCCACGCACTGAAGGAGGCAGACTACGAGGGACCCCCTAGCAACAGGCATTTAGAGGAGAAAAAAAAAAAAATCTACATTTTTTTTAAGCACTTTAATCTTTTTTGGGGGTGGAACTCCACTTTAACATAAGTAACTTTACAGACAAGAGCTGCCAGTGATTCAAGCAGCAACATTTATTCCTTACCTCTTTTGCGTCTTCAACATTTTCAAAGTAGACAAATGAGAACCCCCTGGAACGGCGAGACTGCTGATCGTACACAATGGATACATCAGCTATTGGACCATACTTTGAAAATACTTCTCTTAGATCTCGTTCCGTGGTGTAAAGACTTAGGCCAAACACGCCCAAACAGCAGTTGGGATCAGGATTTGCCTGCCGTGAGAAAAGATTCACATCTTAGCACTGCTCTTTTCTCAAAATACAAATAAATGTAAACATTACAGACAAAAAGACAAACAAAATCTGTCAGGAAAGAAATATAGGAGCTTAAACTGTGGAAGGGGTGCCCAAAACAGACAGGCAACAAAACTTGTAACCAGTATTGCCTGTGGTCTCCCTGCAATTAATTTTTCCCCCCCAGCATGGAATTAGGCCCTGTTCACACCTGAGTTTTACTTTTGGAGCCGCTCCAAAAACACGCACTCAGTTTGAATGGGCATACCCACACTCAAGCAGTTCATGTACCAAGTTTTAGCACTGAGCCAGGCTTGTTTGGCGTTGTGTTTTTCATGCATTTTGTCAGACATCAATAAGCAAACTCACATCATGCTTGGGGTGCCATTATGGCACCGCAACTGCATGCTGTGATCCCAAAACTCCTTAAAGACCCTCCCGCCACCTGTAAGAACAATCAAGCGGCTGAAGAGCCACTGATTGTTCTTACTGTGCAGGGAATCACTGGTGGAAATATATCTATCCATCTCTCTGAACGATGCCTGCAGGCATTGCTCAGATATCCCCACTCAAAGCCCAGGAGGACATACTGCAGTTGGCAAGTGGTTAAAGTAGCAGCTGCAGTGGTCCAGAAACCATAGATCAACTAAATAAAGAAATATTAGAATTTTACACAGCTATAAGACTGAAGCCACAGGAAAAGCCTGAGATTTTTCAGAGAACTGTTTAGGAACCGTATAAATTTACACCAGGGTCGTTTGTGGCCCTTTAATGTGCATCGCATTACGACAATCCACACATTTGAAGGTGTATAAAATCCAATGAGTGCGCCAAACAGAAGGTCCAAGCATGCAAAACACTTTAAATATGGTTTGCTGCACACAGATATAAATATAGCTATATCTCCAGATGTGGACCACTGATCAGTGGATCTTTGTCATATCCAACATTTTACCAATTGCCACATTCAATTGAACCTTGGCGACTGCAAGAGCCTTCCAATCTCTCCATCACACTCAAGCTCTATTAAAAAAAAATAAAAAAATAAAAAAAAAAGTGGGAGGACCTTTAATAACCCCAAAACGAATTGGCTGTTCTGCATGTTTGTGTGAGAAAAAAAAAAAAATAAATACAAAAAAGCTTTTGTACTTTAGACCTTTTGCTTGGTACGCTCATTGCATTTTGTTCAAATTAGCCTTCAAATCTGGACGCCCCGATTTAAGATGAGCAAAATTGTGTTGAGAATCTTTCAGTCACTGGATTTGATTTACTAAACTTAAGGGCAAAATCTGTTGCAGCTCTGCATAGAAACCAATCAGCTTCCAGGTTTTTTGTCCAAGCTTAAGTGGTTGCAAACTCAAATTGCTAAAATTGATCTAGCCTCCATGCATTTGTTCATTAAGCAGTGTGGTGTGGGTGTGTGTTTTTTTCAATCCTAAATACCTTTTTGTCTTTGTGGTCATTTGAGGTCACGTCATCTCTGTGCTCTGTATCCCGGTCTGAGTGAGCCGAGTGGGAGGGGCCGAGATTTCCCTTCTGTTTTAGGTAAACAGTATAGTCAGTGAATGAAGGCTGGAGGGGAGGAGGGGGGAGGAGGAAAGGAAAGGAGAGGAGAGGCGCGAGATAGTGTTCTCACTGCAGAGAGAGACACACACACACACACACACACACACACAAGCTAGACGACCGAGACACATCCCAACCATGGGGAAGGGGGGTCAAGACCAAGCAGAAACATGTACAGTAGGAGATACAAAAAGGGCAATTAACTAGGCAAAAGCACTATGCTATAGCTTGTGCCTGAAAGGGTCAGGAGCATGATAATTATTTTCCCTTTTTTGGGGTAACAACCACTTTTAAGTTAGAAGCAGATTGGCTACAACGCACAGCAGTCCCAAAAATGTTGCACTCTTAGTAAACCAACCACACGGTAGTCTTGCAATCCGACTGAAGAGTGTCAATCCAGCCCATTTTCATTGGTTCCAGACCACCCATTTAAAATTTCTGCAGCAAGCTCCACTAGCACAGCACCAGTAGGGCTTTAGTGTGTAACATGGCGTTTCAGAAAGTTCTTAACATCTAGCAAAAATAGCACACCAGCGCACATAAGGTGCATTACTGTAGTGCAGTGGTGTAAATGGACCCAAAATACAGTAAATCTTGGCATTTTAAGTTCAGGTCTATTTAAAAAAAAAAAAAGGTGCAAGCTGCTAGACTTTAAGCCTTACTATGAAAGTAAAATTACTAGCCCCAAACATAGGTGTACTGGGCGTCCTAGGACTCTACATGCCAAGCACTTGTTGCAGGTTAGTGGCTCATTGAGAAGTAAAGCAATGATACAATTAAAATCGCACCAGTTTCCCCTAAAAATAAATGCAACGCGGCAGTGGCAACTCCTATATTTCTACTCCCAACACATTACACTCAACATGTGTATTGAAGTGAAAAGTGGTTATTCAAGATCATACCGAACTTACTCTACTCCCTATATGCCGCCTTCGATTTGACATGGGAGAACGACTGTGGCTGTGACGTCTTCGGTAGTCTCTACTATACGAGCGGCTTCTAGACCTTCTGTGAGACCTTGAACGAGTACGAGATCTTGTGTAATGACGTCGAGAACTTCTTCTTGACCTAGATCTACAGGGGAGAGAAAAAATAAAATAAAAAAAGTTAATGATCTAAACATGCTACCATTTATTAAGAATGCATACATTTTTTTGTACCTCAATCTTAGAGGTATCAGTAACGGTTTACCTTGATTCAGACCTAGAGCGTGACTTTGATCTTGAATGTCTGGACCCTTCTTTAGACCTTGATCGCGCAGGAGAACGAGCCGGGGAATGACTTGCAGATTTGCCTGATCGACGAGCACTGCCGCTCCTTGAAGCAGATCGGGACTCCTGAACGCAAACAGATACATTTTTACTACAAACACTTAAAATAGTTTTAATATATATCTAAAACAAAACTTGGAAGTTGAAATAAAAAACGCTGCTTTTAAATAAGTCTATAAAAAATGTCTTTGTGTCTAAATTTAAATAATTTCCCCTTTGTTTACCCTGTATGCATTCTTAAACAGATAATGCATGCATTTATTCTGAAAAAATGTACAGGGACACAGAAACAGACTAGTAATTACTTAGCGTAGAGAATTATGACTCCAGTTTACTTCTTATCTTAACTTCATTTTTTATTTCATTTCTTATTTCATTTCTTTCTTCATTTCTTCAGTCATTCAAATTCTGACTTCTTTTGCATCTTCCCCACTTCATACATATTTCTCAATATTCTACAAGTAGGACTTCAGCTCTGACAATTAGCATGCATAGTTTTTTTCAAATTCAGCTTCACTTATTTCTGAGCTTCAAATAATTCTCATTTAAAAAACGTGTCAAATGACGACTTCTGTATTTTCCTTCTTCAATTTTAACCTTAACAGAAAAAGAACAGGATGGAGTTTAAAATCTTCAGGATCAAAACTCTGTGACAAGTGTTAAAACACGAAAGAAAGAAAATATACCTAAACGTCAAATCATCCGATTTGTTTTTCATATTTAGACAGTTTAAATTGTAAAGTAATTTCTTTTAACTAAAATCGATATTTGAGAATTTTAACTCCAATCAAAAAAAAAAAAAAAAAAAAAAAAATTTACACTTTTCATAATGGGAACTTGCCTGAAAAAAAAATTATATTATTTCAGCAGGCTTGAGGGCCCACTCGCATACAATACATGTACGAATTCTGTATGCCAGTAACTCATAACTACAGCTTCCAAAATTTGCATTTCACAAAGCCAAGACCAAAAAAAAAAAAAATTGAGGTCCACTGATATTCCCATTATGAAGGGGCACTGGTGGGTTGAACAGAGCACTTGGTTTTATCTCACACAAATTTCAATGAGATTACCTGTCAGAGGCCTTGGGCTAATGAATAATGCCATATCAAGGATGTCAGGAAGTTGTATCTGGTTCACCCAAAAAGTGTTTAATTTTCAGCGAATGTATCAGGGAACTTTGTTATGCCAACTGTCAAAGCCAAACTACAGTATCAGAGAAAGCTGGAAGGAGTCACTAAGAATTTAAAAATCCCCCCTACACAGTAATTTTCAGCAACATAGGTGCACTGATGAGGTGTTCTGAGGTGCCATCTGAAGTGAATGGCACCACAGAGCATCAACACTTGGGACGAATGGGCCCTTACACCAGCTCCGTCCACTGACTATTCCTTTTTTTGTTTGGGAACCAAATGGGGTTCTACTATTATGCAGTGTGCTGAGACGAGGCCTAGACCAGGCTATATGGCTCAATTGTTGTCTATGTGGGAGTCTGCAATTTCAGCAGGGAAAATCCTCACATATGAAATTCAGCTGTTTTTAGTTCTTCTGAAGTTAAGCTTTCATAATTTGAGGAGCTGAATGAGCCTTTCCCATGCCTGTCACCTTTATAAACTGGCTGAGAAAACCATAGCCTATATAGCAAAATGGCCTCATTTTGTTGGATGCTTCATCATAGCCCCTTAAGCTTTATGTGCTGAAGTATATCAAGTTCTCTTTAAGCTTGTCAGACTTGGGACCCTGGAACCAACTTAAAATGCACACACACCAAACAGTTTTTTAAAAAGGGAAATGAATGTCAGCAGGAAGAGTGGATTCCCCTAGCACTGACAGTTATTCACTCTTGGCAGATCATAGCTGGAGAGATTTAATTACTGTCTGATGGCTCAGCTACGTCTGCTCCTCTTTATAGGTAAACATGCTCATAATGTAATACATATTCATGTTATAGGAAGATTGTTGAAATAAAGAACCCGAAAGGGCCTTCCAAGGTTTTGTTCAGACACAGACCTGGTTTTTTTTAACTATGCGCTGGGTGTGGTGAAAAGCATGCAATTCTTGACAGAGCTTGCCGAAAGAATCTTCAGTTAGGCTTCATGTACACGGATGTTTTACAACCTCTCAACGATTTAACTTGACAGATAGTAAACTGTTTAAAATGTCAGTTTTGCCGCATTTCCGTTTAGAAGAGTTATAAATATATATAAAAAAAAAACTTTCCCCTCAAAATAGTCAAAAATGAAAACCGCCTGTAACCGAAACACGGCTAAACACAAGTTAAACGCGTTTAGCACTTGAAATGCCTCTAAACTTACACTTCTGAACCCATTTTTTGTGTTCCAAAAAAAGCCTCTAAACTCAACTGCCTATAAACAACCCTGTGTACATGTACTGATAAGCTAACACATGAGAGTTCAGGAGCAGTTGAAAAAAAATGCCCAACTGCTCCTAAATGTCCATTTAGCAGCAGCGTACATGAGAGGCCTGACAATGACTAACCTAGCAACACGGATTTATTTTTCATGCAGCTTCCCATGTAGTAAAAAGGGACATGTGTGAACATGCAATAATGTACATTACATAATGTACATAATGTGATGGTCAAAGCCACACATTTACTGAAAAACTCAAGTCAGGGATTCTCTGGCTTTTTATGCAAAAAAGGTGCCTACAGAGAAATGGTAAAAACAGGTCTTGACCGTAATGCTAAATAAGTCCTAAAATCAAAGCAATTTTTCAATTATCCTTAATCTGCAGGAGGAGGCGCTAGAGGTGTATTTAGAGGGCCTTAGCAATAAGACCCCTTTCACACGGGGCAGACTCCAGCAGCGGCTCTGCAGACGACAGGTCCGTGTGCGCTGGAAACAAACCACCCGTCTGTTTCCATCCGACTGTCATTCAATCAGCGGATGGGGAGCAGATCCTCATCCATCCGTTTTTAGCAAACAGGATTGGATGTTGGTGGATGTCAACCAGCGCATGAACGTTGACATCTGCCGCTACATTTAGGGCAATGTAGGGTCTGTCAAAAAAAAATAATATAAAAAAAAACCTGACAGACACGATTGGTTTTGCACTGTTGTGAAAATGGCCTAAATGCATACAGCAGGCTAGAACCAACCATGCTTAAAGTGGTACTAAACCCACAACAATAAAATCAGTCTGTATAAGTAGCATAACATGCTTGTGATACTCACTGTGGAACTTAAGGGGGTTAATACTCTGCATGGTGTAAAAAATGCTGTTTTATCCTGTATGCATAGATCCTCCCCCTCCTGCACTGTCCATCTGGGGAAAGCCAGCTAACAGGCAGAGTAGCCGACCTGCACATGCTCAGTTGTATCTTACTCGTTGATCAGCAATAGGCAGGTCACATGATAGTGACATCACCCATGTGGGCGTGTATACAGGCTGAAGTGGAAATCTCCTTCCTGAACTCTAAGCACTGGAGAAACAGCAGTTTATGAAGTAACCGTGGTATACAGATCATCCAAAAAGGTATATAGAGGCAGTATTTTAATGTATAAAGATTTATAAGCTGTGGGCACTGTGGGGGCAGATGAACTATTTTCATATTACTGGGTTTAGTAACACTTTAAGGACCTGTTCCCACAGTTCTGAAAAAATAAAAATAGCATTAATAAGGCATATGAGTTTTCTGGTTGCCCGACTCCAGTCATGCACCTGGGAAATAAACATGCGACTCAAAGCGCATCAAAAAATGCAACCACTGTGCGTTTAATGCGTTTTCTAGTTATTTCAATAGAGGTGCGTTTTTGGTGCGCCTTTTAAACATGCACCAAAAAAGTAGCATGCAGGACTTTTAAAATCGCACTGCACCCACAGTGCACTGTGTGAAGGGTTAAATGGGATTTAATGGGATACATTTTTCATGCATTTGTGTTTTGCTTTTTAAACACCAAACTCACATCAAAAACCAATCAGTGGACCCTAAAACTGCTCCCACCTCCCTTCTAACACCAATACTAACAACCCAGCAGAAGAAAGAGGCTTGTACATTTTCTCAGGGTGCTCCGGTCACGTGTTCAGTCAGTTTTAGAGAAGGGGGACAGCCACCAACGGAGACCCCATAATAAGCCTACAAGCAATGTCCCCACACAGGCATTCGCTCCCCTCCCTGGGGAGGTCATGTGACCAGAGTGCACCAAAAGTATAAGCATCTTTTTACAGGGTAGTAAAATAAAGCGTTAGGAGCAATTCTAATACAAGTATTATAAGCCTGGACTTCAATGTTAAAATAAGGTAGAACATACCAGGAAGCACTTACAGCGGTTTTATGAACAGCTTTGTGATTTTTACCTACAGGTAAGCCTATAATAAGGCTTACCTGTAGGTAAAAAAATGTTTATCTCCGTTTAGGATATTCACCTTGTACGCAGCTGCTGGCGTCAGCGCTCTGAAGGTCTGGCATATTGCGCCGGAAATGCAGAGCTCCTTGCTGGAACCGCATGCACAGGAGTAGCGTCATCCCGACTCCAGCCACTCAGTGCCAGAGCCCGCAAACACGGAAGTAACGCTTGGGGCAATATGTCGGGCCCCTCAGTGGTGGCCGGGTGATGCTGTGGGGGCTTCGCTCTAAGGTAAGTATTTCATAATGAGCTAGTATGTGATGCATACTAGCTCATTATGCCTTTGTTTTACAGGTTTTTTTATTTGGCCATACAACTGCTTTAAAATGCACGATTTTACAAACTAGCAAAACAATGCGACAAATCAGCCACTGCCAAAAATCATTTCCATCCATTAATGGATCCTTTAAATCATATTTAGGTTCTCGCAACACAAGACTAAAACCACAAAGGGGTTTGTGTTTACGAGAGCACTATGGGCAAAGTTTTTTTTGGTCATACTTCTGAGTCAAAGGAGTGCACTTAGCTCTGCATGCAATATCGCACGTTTAGACTTTTCTGCTCCTGGACACACTTGGTGTTTTTTTCCTACCTCTAAACACCCGTGTGCATGGACAGGCAAACTGGGACAGGACGTTTAGAGGCAGCAAAAAAAACTGCTCCTAGGAGCAGCTGAAAATCATCCAGTGTGCAAGAGGCCTGAACTGAAAGTAATGCAGGATCCGGGGCTTTTATTACTGACCTTCAACTACTACTATTCGGGTAGATTTAGACATGCGTCCGAAACTCCCTCGACTGAACCCCAATCCTTATTGAGATCACAACCTGTTATAACCCCATTTTAGCTGACAAATGTGTCCCGCAAGTTCCCTGAAATTGCACAGTTTTTAATCAATTTCAAAGGATACTTCATGTTGGGTGCTTGGGGGTTTTATTTATTTTTTTTAAATATTGCTTTTCAGTTCTGGCTGTAGCTTAAAGCCTTGTTTACAGAGAGCCTACATAACCACATGTCTGTCTGCACAGGTGTTCTGTGCATCTCACCCATTGCTTTCAATTCAACATCTGTGTGGGTGCCCGGGCACTAAAGTATCCTGAACGTTACACAGGGAGCAGCACTGCGTTCCAGCTGACAGCAACAACATCTGTGCATCCTCAGAGTAAACACGGCCCTCATCGGGTGTACGGCTATGTATGTCCTGTGGGAACAAGGCCTAAGCCAGCGGCTGAACGTTACCAAGTTCTTTACTATTAAAAAAGGGGTTGTAAACCTTTGTTTTTCTTCCACCTTAATGCATCCTACACATGAAGGTGAAAAAACACCCAGCAATGACACCCCCCCCTACTTACCTGGGCCCTGGAACTTGACCCAGCAGGGACGCACTGTTTCTGCCAGGGGTTCTCGGCTCTTGATTGGATAGATTGATAGCGGTGCAGCCATTGGTTCCTGCTGCCATCAATCAAATCCAATGACGCGGGGGCCGAGTCATGAATCCGGCAGCTATGGACACCGAATGCCGGTCTCTGTCACGCCCACAAGGTAACCCCCTCGAGAGCGCTTCTCCTAGGGGGTCATCTGATGTGGGGAGGCGCCGCAAGAGCCCCCAGAAGAGCCACTCTGTGCAAAACGAGCTGCACAGTGGAGAAAAGTACGATATGTTTGTTAATAAATAAACCCTCACAATCACTTTAAGTACAATATTATTCACATGAGACCAAAGTCCTCATTGCTCACAGAATTATTATTTATGTTACTAATTTCAAGAATGTTTAACCCTCTTAAAAATTGTCACATTTTGAGGGAGTTCTACTTTCACTTCCCTTAGCAGGACACTCAGATGAAGGGGAGATTTACCAAAACTGGGGCACAGAATCTGTTGCAGCTGGGCAGAGTAACCAATCAGCTTCTAACTTCGGCTTAGACAATAAAACCTAGAAGCCGATTGGTTACTCTGCACAGCTGCAACAGATTCTGTGCCCCAGTTTTGGTAAATCTCTTGCAGAATCTTTATGTAATACAAGTAGAAGATCAGCCTGAGTTGTTTTTTCACTTCCCTATAGCTATAAAATGGAGGAATAAATTCCAGGCTGAGGTTTAGTTTTCATTTCCATATACCATCAGGAATAGTTTATAGACATGGACAGCCATGGCTATACTCCTCACCAGAAAAATATAGTTAAAAGCAGATTTCTCCTCCATTAAAGCTGGCCATACACGGGTCGAATTTCGAAAGATCTTTCTTTCGAAAATCTTATCCAAGAATTTTTGTATGAATTTCGCACCATTAGTGGGCTGCAGCAACGGCCGATTTTCGTGCGGCCATCGAATTTTAAAAATCCAACATGTTGGAAATTAAAAAAAAAAAAAAAACGAACGATTTTCGAACCAATGATGGGAGAATCGTGCGAGAAATGTAATCGAAAAAGAAATGCGCATGTGCAAGAAAAGAAGATATCCCCGGAAAGAAAAGAAGATTCCCAGACAAGAAAATTCTTTTCTGTAGGAACATGAGGTGAAATTGAAGGTTTGGTTAGTCGAATTTCAAAATCAATGGTGGCACCATCGAATCACAAAATGCACGAATTTTCTGATTTTCAAAAGAAAGATCTTTCGAAATTCGACCCGTGTATGGCCAGCTTAAGGCTCATGTACACCTTAGCGCCCGATTGCACCTGATGTAAATTAGCCCTAAGAGAACGTCCCCCGTGTTACCTTCAATAACAAACTCCCGCGCCCTCATCTCCCTTCCATACATCACAAGGAGCCCCTGATGGCATACATGCTATACATTGTAACAAAGCCTCCTGGACAGTGTGATGCATTGCTCTAAACCCTGCTAAATGTATTTAATATAAATTATACATACACACATACACAAACCTTCTTGGCCAGTGCTCGGAATGGCACGCCTCAGGCGTTAGGAATAGAATATCTCTGCTCAGTAAAGTAGGGAAAAGATGATTTCAGGTTTCTAGGGCTCAGTGAGGGCCAATTCACACTAGTGCATTGATCTGCGTTTTAGCGCACTTGTTAACTGCAGATCAACGCATAAAAAAATTGTTCTGTGTCCTATTCACACTACATTGTGTTAAAATGTAACATGTATGCATTTTAATGCAATGTGTGCAACACGCACTTCAGCGCAAGTAGTGGGGGGGGGGGGGGTGTATGATGTCACAGGAAACGTGCACAACATGCCACACACGTAAAACTAATGGAAACATACATCCATTTCCCCTGCATTTTACTACAAGTCAACCCGGGCTCATATGTGTGCGATGCACTCCGCATTCCTGTGGATATCAAACGCAAAATGTCTGTGCAGTGCAATTTCAGCCACACATTGTGTGCAGGACCCCCTCTTTTCCACGCCTGAATCACATCGCATGAGTGGTCACACTCACGCAGTGCGATTCTGGCAATGGTACTGCATTTTGTGGTGTCATTAACACTAACACCTGCAGCAGATCACATGACGCTGTGCGATTGCGCAGTGTGGGAAACAGGATTGGCTGCGTCTACAGCATTGCACAAGTGTGAAGTCAGTGGTTTCCCCCTCACTTTGTCCCGTTAATGTTATTCCAGACATCAAGCCTAGGTGGCTCAACACTAACATGCGGAATGAAATGGTGCGATTTCAGCTGAACTTGCATGATTTAATTCCTGACTCCGGTGGGGGTGCTTAGTGGGCTGACACCTGTGTGGGTTTCTGCACAGACGCCTATTGAAATTGCAACCAAAGTCGCCAAAAGTAGGACAAAACTACTTTTGGGGCACCATTGCCGCCGATTTGGCATGAGATTTTCCATGCCAAATTGCTGCAATGTGAACCAGGGCTAAATGAGGAAAGTTCACCACCACAGACGTACATTTCTGTCCAATCCTTTGCTCAGTAATGTACGTCTGTGGTGGTGAACTTTCCTCAACATTGCAGCGATTTTGTTCAATTTCCTTTAGATTTACCGTAAACTATGTAGTACAAGAGCCTGGCTGCATACAAATTGAGTGTTTAGGTTTGAACCTTGTATTATATGGTTTTGGTAAATCTAAAAAGGGAATATAAATAAAAAAAAGTTTAAAGAAAAATTGTATAGTGTGCATTTAGCCTTAGACCCCTTTCACACAGGCATTTAGCACTAGAAATAGCGCCTGTAAACTGCGTCCCATTCACGGCAATGAGTGCTTTCACACCCGGGCGGTGCGCTTGCGGGACGCCAGAAAAAGTCCTACAAGCAGCATCTTGGGAACGCTGTGTACACCGCCCCTACCCATTGCAATGAATGGGCAGTGCTTCCGAAGTGCGGCAACACGGGAGTGTTTAACCCCTTCTAGCCCCTCTTAAACAGCAGTAAAGTACCGCTAAGGACCAGAGCTTTGAGTGTGAAAGCCGCCGAAGGCAGGCAAGGATTAGAGGATTTCTCAGCTATCCGGGGCTGTCTTATGCTAGACATTCAGCAATCAAAAAATAAAAATCGTTCAAACCCGGATTCGAAAAACACGGTCATGAGAGCAAAATATATTACCATTGTGCAAGGGCAGAATATCGAAGGAGAAAGCGTTCAATGATCATGAATCAGTTTCTCATTGGTTTTGCTCCTGGGTCACAAATGCGCAGTACCAACCATTCCATTTTTTTAAAAAACGTTCGGCAGAATATTCCCCAAAAGGTAAGATTTGTGGGCCATTAACTGGACGACAAAGTCTCAATAAGAGATTTCCTCGTGTAGTGGATGGAGACTTGCCCTCACTTCCTGTGTGGTGAACACAAAGCCTCGTGTAATATCTCCCGCTCTACACAGCCGGCCATGGATCTCTGTGGTGTAGAATGAAGGTGTGAGGAGAAGGCCGGGGGAGGTGAAAGTAGGGAAGGCGGTGAAGGCCTCTCAGTGTCCCGGAACTCCGCCATGTCGGCGCACTGAGGAGCCATCTTATGTCCGCTCAGCACACAAAATGGCGGCGGACTCCTCACAGCCGGCCCGGCCTCCGCACCACAACGATCCCTAATCCACCCACCACACACCCGGATCACCACCACAGGAAACCCCGATCACACCCAGGCCCGGGATACACCTTTTCCGGGATTTCCCCATTTGCCGCCCATCACACGGATATCCGCGTCCCGTACACCAAGGAAATCTCCCCCGTAGTGCGGAGATCCCATCCCCTCGTGTAGCCCCGGACTGGGGTAGGTACACGGCCACACACACTCATTACTAACCCGATCGGCATAATTCGGCTCCCCGTTGTCGCTCATCTTCGCTGTCTGATGTCCGCCAGCCGAGAACAGGAGCCCAAAGACACGTTCCTGCTCAGGACGGCGCGATAATAAGCGGGGAGGCTGAGGAAAGCCTTCCACTCCTCCCACTTCCTCCCTCCCGTCCTATCAGCGCCCTTCTTTACTGCTGTCCTCTTAGCTCCTCCCTTTGTGCGTGCTTCCGTCTAATCGTTATGTATTGTGCGCTGATCCTATCTATCAGTCTATTCTATTTACACCGTCATTTTATTGTAGAACTATAGGCAAAACTTTTTTATTTTGGATAGAAAGGGAAGGAAATATGCTCTGTGTAAATATTTTTGTTTCACCATCTGTGTCCCATTGTGGAGACTTTCCTTCACTTCCTGTCCCATAGCCAAACAGGAAGTGAGGAAATCCCTACAAAATAAGGGAATTCTTTGGGGACCCCCCAGGTCACCAGGACTAGTGTCCCCATTGGAAGGTCTCCCCTCTAATACTTTTCCGGTGACAACCTCAAATTTAGGATTTTCTTTTACTTTCGCTTTCAAGTTTAATAGTAAATAGGACAAATGGAGAGGGTGAATCTCCATACCGGGGGCACAGACAGCGATGAAAACCTGACAGGCGTTCTAATTCCTCTCCACTCCATCCAAAACTAAAAAAAAAAAAAAAAAAGGTTTTGCCTTTAGTTTTAATTTAAGCGCTTGAAGATTTTCCCCCCTTCATGACCAGGCCATTTTTTGCCACTGCGGTACTTTAACCACTTCAGCTACTGAAGGTTTTATCCCCTTTCTGACCAGAGCACTTTTTACAATTTGGCACTGCGCTGCTTTAACTGGTACTTGCGCGGTCGTGCGACGCTGTACCAAAACTAAATTTGCTCCCTTTAATTCCCACAAATAAACGAAGGTGCAGCGCTTTACCGCCAACATGGCCGCGGCTACATTGTGAAAGTAGCTTTACGGGTATGTCGCTTTGCCTGTGCGGGACACTCATCCACAGTACATTGAGGGCGGGCAGTCAGCAAGTGGTTCATTTCTTGGCTGGGACCAGGAAAGATCGCTGTATGGGCAGGCTGATTGTCTGCCCATTGACTTGGGTACAACCATCCTGTTGGATTTTTTACATAGGATTACTGCCAGCTATAGTCGCTAGCAGTTATCACTGTGTTCTGCCAGTGGTAAGGCTTACCATGCCCTCCCCCACCGGCAGAATGTAAAATCACTGCAGGAGTGATTCCACCATCAACACTGACTGTACTGGAAGGAAAGAAAATGGAAACTTCTATGGCACTCAGGGGGTTATTTACTAAAGGAGAATCCACTTTACTTGGAAGTGCAGTCGCTGTAGATCCGAGGGGGACATGCAAGGAAAATTAAAAAAACAGCATTTTAGCTTGCACATGATTGGATGATAAAATCAGCAGAGCTTCTCCTCATTTCAGATCTACCCTTAGATTTAGAGCGACTGCACTTCCAAGTGCACTTGCAGTGCAAAGTGGATTTGTCTTTCGTAAATAACCCCCTCAGTGACATTCAAACAACTTCACGGAGTGCGTCATCAAGCCACCCGTGTTCCTAGGGTAACTTTGTGAATGGCGCCACATCAATACAGGTGCTGTTCTGTGCAGCATTCAGGACCCACCCAGGTAAATGTATGCGTCCCAGCAAAGGGCTACACAGCATTTCTAGAGAGGGTTTCCTGACGGTGACAACAGTGGCTCATGAAGGCCTCTTGACCCCCATAGGGAAAGAGAGCCCTGACTGATGGGGGCATGTCCAGGGCGGGTCAAAGTGACCAGAAGGTCATTAAAGATTGGTGGGGGGTGCGGGGGGGCTGGGCCTGAGCTCAACAAAAGTGCCGCGCCCAGAAATTCTGGATCCTTCTGGAAGATCCGTGGAAGAGCTGCCCACCCTCCCGCCCTAAAAAATTTTTTTTCATTGGTACGTCACAGCTTGCTGCGGTTTCTTGACCTTGCCAGCATAAAATGGCTGCTGTTGAGGGAAATGGGAAGCAGACGGCCTGTCCAGCACTTATGGTAAGGACAGGCCTCCCCACCCTTCTTATCTCCTTCCCTTTGGATTAAGTGCTCACAGTATAACTGTGACAGGCACTGTTTGAAGTATTCTTTTGGTTTGGTATTCATATGTTATGTGTTGGATTTAAAGAAATAAAGCTGTGGCCTTGCCCTTTCCAACTTAGCAGTTGTCAGCGTGTTATTTATTGGGATGAAGGGGCAAGGATTAAAAGACGGGTATACAGGTTATTTACAATTCATAGTACCTGGACTCATTGCACCTCAGCAGTCATGCCTGCGTAATGTGTGTTGAAGTGGCCACTTGTAGTCTGCCTCAAAAGCCTAGGTGACAGGGTGACAAAATGGGAGCACAACTGGGAAGCAAGGCTACAGTGTTGTCACCTATAACAGGAAGTGCCTGAAATAGGATACGGCAGAGTCACCAAGGATTCGTTTATAAAAGCTTCAGATTGAAAAATCACTTTAGAAATGACATTTCCAATTTTAATGCTTATTTGAAATTTTACTGACTGGGTTTGGAACTCCATGAAAAATCTTTGGAAAGGTTGTCAGGAGATCGGTGTGAAGTGTAAATTAGGCCCTGTTCATATCTGTGTGGTGCATTTTACATGTGTGCACTATCAATGAACTCTATATAACGGGCTTTTGCAGATGCAAAAGATCAAAGATGCAACAAGCAGGATTTATTTTTTTTGCATCATTCGCACCTCAGCAAGCATTTTCAGGCATTTGTAGTTGAGCATTTTTGAGCGTTTCGCATGCATATACAAGCGTTTTAGAAGCGCAAGCTTCAGGTATTTTTGTTTTAGTCAATGGAAAGCACTATGTGGAGGAAACCAGTTTACAGGTTAAAAAACTTTTTTCAGACGTTCCCATTGAAGTCTATGAGGCCACAAACACCCAATACTACCTGAAAAGTAGCTCATGTAGCTTTTGGATAAAGTGGATGTAAACCTCATTCATGAAATTTGACCTAGGAACATATATCTGTAGTGTTTTCTTATCTCTCTCCAAAGCCCTTAGTCCTGTGTCTTTCTGCTTTTTCGTTCCTCTGGTATCAGCATGATAACCTCTGACAACCAGCCTGAAATTTGTGTCAGGGTGGGTGCTATAAATAGATTAGCAGAGAGCTTGTCTTGTCACAGCACAGCTCTAAAATTATCTTGGTTCCTCTGCCTATGTGGAGAGGGGGGTGTGTGCCTTTCCTCCAATCGGCTTTCACGCAGTGTAAGTCAAGAATCCACTCCTCCTGCTGAATGAGGAAGTAAAAACTCTACCACAATGTTAGAATGCTAAAGAATATAGCAAGCTGAAGACAGCAGATATACATGTAAAACCTATTTAGGGAGATTTGTTTCAACTCTGTGTATCATCTGAGAATGTTCACTTCACTGGGTATATGCAAGGGTTTACATCCACTTTAAGATTCAAGCTACAGGCATTTGAGTGTTCATATCATTGAACATTTTGGAGCACCAAACAACAAAATGCTCAGGTGTGAATGGGGCCGTGCCTGTTCATACCTCAGTGTAGTGTCGCTGAAAGCTGATAAAAAGTACCTGAGCTTTTTGAGCTACAAGCTTTGCGAATTGGCAGGTTTCCCTGCATCCAATTTGAATATCAGGAGTAGGGTTGCGACCTGTCCAGGATTCACCCGGACAGTTCGGGTTTGGAATCATGTGTCCGGGTTTCAGACTGCCTGAAACCCGGACACTTTATTTAGACTGGACTATGGCTTCCCAGCAGGGTTGCTGGCTGCAGTTGTCTAAGCTGAGAGTGTCTGATACACTCTATTTCTCAGTGCCCAAAGCCAACACTAACAATCCCCCCTCACACACACACATAAAGACAGGAGAGGAAAGAGGGCTCGATCTGCACCTCTTCCCCCCACCCCTACCCCTCTGTGTCTGCCCAAACTCCAATCCCCAGGGCTGTGCCTCAGAAAAGGAAAGTCGGGGCCAGAAATTTGAAGTCTATCAGCCTCAGAAACATCTGGATGAGAGGTGCCGACTGCCAATGGGTGAGTGAGCTCACCATCCATCCCTGTCTGTAACTGAAGTCCCCCCCCCCTTCTCTCTCCTGCCTCTGAGTAAGTACAATAAGGTAAATCAGGGTTCTCAGAGCACCCCTTACATCAGAGTTCCCTTTTACACCAGAGACCACAGTGTTTCCCCTTACATCAGAGTCCTCTTCGTACATCGGAGTTCTCAGTGTTCCCCCTTAAATCAGGGTTCCCAGAGCATCCCTTATGTAAGAGTCCCCAGAGTTCTCCCTTACATTAGAGTCTGCAGATTCCCCCCTTACAGTGAAAGGAAACTCTGTGATTTCAGATATAAACTCTGTGGACTCTGATGTAAAGGGAGACTCTTGTTATTAACTTCATATGATTAGAAATGTTATTTAATAGCAAAATACATGTATAATTTATACTATAAAAATAAATTGCTGTGCGCCGCTAAAGTGTTCGGGTTTGACTGGAAGAAAAGGTGGCAACCCTAGTCAGGAGAGCAATGGAGCCGGTTCACACAGCTTCGGGGCAGCCGCAGAGCATACAGAAGAAGGGTTCTGTGTGTCTGTGGTTCCGTTTCAGGTCCGAAATTTGGACCTGATTTGCCCCTGAAGGGACGCACTGGATCCCCTGCTGCGAGCCGATCTGCACATAGTGTGAACCCAGCCTTAAGCAATCTTGGCCCCAATAGACTTCAATGGGAATGCCCCAAAAACTTGCATGTTGTAACTAACTTTCCATTAGCTAAAATTATTAAAGTAAGAAACACTGAAGCAAACATGCCTGCAAAAATTCTTGTACGAACGCTTTATAAAAGTCAGTAAAAACAAGCAAATACACTCAGCTCACGTGTGAATGAAGTTTACAAACGCACCTGAAAATGCACAGCTGTGCACAGATCTCACAATTGGTGGCCATACATGGTTAGAAAATCATTGGATAAAGCATTCGATATGGTCAATCATTCGAAGCGTTAGTGGGCTCATTTTGATTCTGGAAATGCAAAGTTTTATGGCAAATAAAAAATAAACCTTCATGTCGGATTTTTGTAGCATAAACAATCGATTTTCTAAACGTTAGTATTGGAGTCAATCGGAAACAGTTCTTAAAAACTTACAGCGCATGTGCGTGTTAAAACTTAACCCAGGAAGTACAAACAACGAAAAGAGAGATTTTTTTTTAAATACAGTTGGTGAGTGGGAGGGTACACAAAAAAAATCTTTACATCATTTCCATTGATTGATGAAAAATGTACCATTTATATTGTTAACAATCGATAAGTTATTCACTTTAAGATCATCACAGAGGACAAGGAGGCACTCTTTAGTCTAGACGGCTAGAGGAAAAAAGATTAAATCTCCAAATACGGAAAGGTTTCTTCACAGTAAAGCCCCATACACACGCGCGGATTATCCGAGGACCAGGTCCGTCAGATCATGTCCGTCATACTTTGTCTGATGTTGGTTTTGCGTACACACGGTCGGACAAAGTTGTCGGAAAATCCGATCATTCTGAACGTGGTGACGTTTGTTGCCTACGACGGGACTACGTAGAGGCTAGTAGCCAATAGCTTTGGTCTTGTAATGTAATCTGAGCATGCGTAGCACTTTGTCCGGTCGGACTACCATACACACGATCGGATTTGGTGTGATCGGACCGTGTTGTCGGAAAATCTATCCAGCAGGAGATAGGACTTTGTCCGTCGGACAATACGACGTACACTGTCCGATGGTGCATACACACGGTCTGATTTTTCAACAACATTGTCCGATCGGACAGAATCCATGCGAAAATCCGACCGTGTGTATGTGGCTTAAGAGCTGTGAAAACGTGGAATAGACTTCCTCCAGAGGTGGTTCTGTCCAGCTCAGTAGATTGCTTTAAAAAAGGCCTGGATTCTTTCCTTAACGTATATAATCTAACTGGGTACTAACATTTATAGGTAAAGTTGATCCAGGGAAAATCTGATTGCTTCTCAGGGGATCAGGAAGGAACTTTTTCTCCTGCTGGAGCAAATTGGATCATGCTTTGCTGGGGTTTTTCACCTTCCTCTGGTATCAACTGTGGGGGAAGGATTGTGTTTATGAGATTGTATGATTTTTTTTTTTTATTGGTTGAACTAGATGGACTTGTCTTTTTTTTCAACCTGTGTAACTATGATAATATGTCGACAATTGGGGGAAATATTTCGATAAAATGATGGCGTTATCGCATGTACGATCAACAGATCCTTATCAAATACAACAGTTTTTTTTCTAACGATTTTCTAACCATTTATGCATACCGCCCAACTTTTGAGATGGGAATGAGGGACGCCTATCAGCAAAAGTATGTAGGCATAGGACACACCCTGCCACGCTCACCTTAAAGGACAATTGTACAAAACAAAGATTGGTTAAACCCACAACTGCGAATACCATACTAGACAATGTACTCAAGGTGTCACTATCCGCCCCCCAAAAGCTCACCCAACTATTTATTATTCATCTTACGTACTGCACGCCTGAGAAGCTACACAAATGGCACAGAAGAGACGACGCTCTATGCCCCCGATGCCTTGTTGATAACGGTACATTGATCCATATGCTGTGGAAATGCCCCAAACTGCAAAGATATTGGGCAGCTGTGGTAAATACTATCAACAGCATATGGAATCTCAAACTTAGTACTGAACCTAAACTATGTCTACTGGGACTACTAGAAGAAGAAGAGTATACACCTTTCACACAAACGGCCAGTCTAAGAGTATTATTTTTAGCTAGAAAGCTTATTGCTAGGAAATGGATTTCCACAGCGCCACCCACACACAAGGAATGGATAGCGTCGGGGAATGATTCTCTTATAAGACACTGAGGTACAAACAACGAGGAAGCCCTCATAAATTTGAAAACATATAGGATCCATGGTTAGACACCCCGGGACTGGCACCACTGCGCCTAGTCCACAATAGAATCCTGGGGGGCAGGACTACCTCAACTACTATGCCAGGTTAATGTCTGTAACGAACCTGAAAACGTAAATACAGTCAGATTAAATGAGAAAAGGGAAAGACACACTACCTCATTTGCACCAATATGTTTACTGAGAGACAACACATATAAAAACACATTGGCCTGCAGAGGTATTGACAATGTATATAGTTGGTGTTGCACAATGTTAAAAAGTTTTGGATTGATATACACCTCTCCCCGCTGGTTAGGGGATAGCGACTCCCCTCACTACTCCTCAGCTCCGAGTTAGCTGGAAGTGGTGAGGGGGGGGAAGACACACGATAGAAGACATGCATGTTAAAATACAGAGACCAAGCAAATTGCACAAAATACGACCATGGCACGGGATTATTTCTTTATTGACTATTCCCTTAACACAGTGCGGTTGGTAATAATTACAGTAGACCAGTCAGAAAGGTCAAACAACTTGGATTTAAATATGTCCACATAAATATACATAACCTTCTTTGGATTGCAATATGTGAAAAAGAAGCTGTATTTTTTGGTCTGTTTTTATTTTTTATTTTTGTGTTTTGTATTTATGTATGTTTGTTTTTTTGTTTGTTTTCAATAAAAATTATCTGATTTAAAAAAAAAAAAAAACACAAGTGCTTTTTTTTACCACTACTATTCCTTTATATTGGCTTCTGGAATTTACAAATGCAGCAATTTAGAAATCGGTAAAAAGTTTAGCACTGGGAAACACTTTTTGATAGATAAATAGTGCATTTTACATACAACTATATAGATCAGACCAAAATATGGGACAAATGAGGAGGAAAGAGGGACAGTTGGGAGCTATGATGTATGGCAAGCTTTACCCCCCAGTGCTGTTGTTTACAAGAACCAGCTCTCCAAAAGAAAAGTGCCTGGAGTCAGTTGCGCATTATAATAAAGGGCAGGGTGGCTTATTGGGATTCTAACAAAGGTTTTGCAATTCAGTGCTCTTCAAAGTAAGACAATTTCAACTTCCCTACTCTTGGAAAGATTGTGGGTTTCAACGCATCAAACATATAAACCTAATACATCTTCCTCTAATAAACATCTTGTTTGAGCTCACAAATCTTATGTAAATACAATATTGTACGTAATCCTTCAAATTCATGTCCATAAAATCCCTTTCATTTCTATGGTGAGACTGCAGCCACATTCCTGTGAGTATGAGGAGGCTGAATATACAGGAATTAAAGTGAGATTAAACTCAGAACTTTTCCCTATATGAAAGATCGAAAAATGTAAACCTTGCGCCTTCTAAAACTTAAAAAATCTGTGAATTTAGGGAAATTTTCATGTTGGTTCCAGCTGATGATGTCACTTGCGCACACACAGTTCACTCTGCATTCAGGGCACTCTCCCTTGCCATGATTGCAGAGAGTTTCGTACCGCAATGGTGACTCCCATGTGCATGTGTGGGAGGGACATCTCCCAGGCCAATCAAGCAGATGGAGAGTGCAAACCAGGAAGGAAGACCAAGTAAAATTGGAAGCACCAAGAGTGGTAACAGCTCAACGCTGGAGGGCTTCATTTTATAAGTAAATCTGTCATAATGTGCTAATATACAGTGCATGCTAGCACATTATGGCATCAACCACCTGGGTGCGTTAAAGACTGAGTTAAATTCTGCATATTCCTTTTGTAGCACTACTCTTGTAGGAACCACAGGCTTTGCCCCGCAGCCAGGCACACAGGCTAATTCACATGTTTCTTCAATGACAAGTCTAGGGGTGTTGTTTTTATTGTTTTATTTTTGAAGAACTTAGATAGACTTGTAGGTACTTCCAAAAACAAGAACTATGTACACTTGAGGACTCCGGTATTCTTCAGGACAAGCTACATGAAAGTCGGTGCTTATAGTAAACAGCAGACTTCAGCTTTAGGGTAGTAGTAAACTGTAAATTCCTTTCTTAGAGCCACAAGAGCAGAGTTCCTTTAACCACTTGCCGCCCGCCCATTGTGAAAAGACGTCGGCAAAGTGGTTGTAAAATCCTGACCGGACGTCATATGACTTCCTTAGGACTTTGAGCCGATGCGCGCCCCCGGGGGCGCGCATCGCGGCGATCGTTGTTGCGGGGTGTCATTCTGACACCCCGCAACTACGATCTTGGTGACGGCTGATCACAGTGTAAATAGAGGAAGAGCCGGTAATCGGCTTTTCCTCACTCGCGTCTGTCAGACGCAAGTAGAGGAGAGCCGACGGCTGCTCCTCTGACAGGGGGGGGTCTGTGCTGATCGATTATCAGCACAGCCCCCCGAGGATGCCCACACTGGACCACCAGGGATGCCACCAGACCACCAGGGATGCGCAGCACAAGGTATGCCACCCTAGACCACCAGGGATGACACACAGTGCCCACAATGGATGCCAATCAGTGCCCACAATGGATGCCAATCAGTGCCCACAATAGGCATCACTGATTGGCATGCATTATTGTTTGGCACTGATTGGCATCCATCAATACAAAACAATGCTGCCTATCAGTGCCTATCCGTGCCACCTATCAGTGCCTATCCGTGCCACCTATCAATGCCCATCCGTGCCACTTATCAGTGCCCATCCATGCCACCTATCAGTGCCCATCCATGCCCATCTGTGCTGCCTATCAATGCCCATTTGTGCCGCCTATCCATGCCCATCCGTGCTGCCTATCCATGCCAATCCGTGCCAGCTATCAGTGCCAATTTGTGCCACCTTTCAGTGCCCATTCATGTCGCCTATCAGTGCTGCCTATCAGTGCCACATATCAATGCCACCTCAGTGCCACCTCATCGGTGCCCATTAGTGCCGCCTTATCAGTGCCCATCAGTGAAGGAGGAAACTTACTTATTTACAAAGTTTTGAAACTGAAACAAAAAATAAAAACCGCAGAGGTGATCAAATACCACCAAAAGAAAGCTCTATTTGTGGGAAAAAATTGATAAAAATGTAATTTGGGTACAGTGTACCCGCGCAATTGTCATTCAAAGTGTGAGAGCGCTGAAAGCTCAAAATTGGTCTGGGCAGGAAGGTGTTTAAGTGCCCTGTATTGAAGTGGTTAAGTGGAAGGATATATGGACAAAGATCTTCAGGAAACCAGCCGGTTTCCCCTCTAAATAGACCCACAGCTGACTTTCTCTAGCACCAGAGGGGTGGCAAAAGCACAAAGGTCCTCAAGATCTCTCAAGTGTCTGTACTCGCACAAGGCCCAAGGACAGCTGGTTGCCTCCTTCCAACTTCCAAGCGACACCTTACTCTGATGATACCAGACCAGATCTTCTGCAGACAGCCTCTCTTCAGTCAGCTTCATTTAGCACCAGGGTCTCAGCATCCAGGCCCTCAGGTCGTCCACCTGAGGCCTCATGACAACAGATATAACAAAAAAAAGTTTTCCTGGGAGCCCTTCCCGGCTGGACTAATTTCTTTGGGGAAAAGACCCAGAGCTCAGTGTGCTCAAAGAATATATACAGTCTCCCCTCATGCCATCAAAGCCTGTCTTTGGTGGCTGTATCAATTTTCATGCTGCTATCTGCATAGCTCCACACCTATCATCCATAAACATTTCAAGTTCCCTGGATACTGAGGAAGCTATAGCTCAGACTTTCAGCAGCTGAACACACTGAGCATGCCTGACTAGAAGATTGCAGCTTCACTGAGTACAGTGAGCAAACTATGCTTTTACCTGACAGACATTAACAGACACACAGTACAGTGTGGCAACTAAATTTACCTATCAAAAACACACATTAATCCTAACTATCTAATTCCTAGCACCTATGCTACACTTTTTTTTTGTTTGCTGGGTGCTGCAGCATTCACACAGGCAGCAGCCAAGCTCTCCAACACACCTCTGAACAGTGCTGTAAGCAACAGTGAATTGACACACAGAGCAGTGGCTTGGCTCGGGTGCCCCATAGCAAGCTGCTTGCTGGGGGGCACTTGGCAGGAGGGGGGGCCAGGAGCACCAGCGAGGGACCTGAGAAGGGGAGGATCGGGGCTGCTCTGTGCAAAACCACTGCACAGAGCAGGTAAGTATACATTTTTTTTTACTTTTTCCAAAAAAACTAAAAACTAGACTTTAATATCACTTTAAAAAGGCTGAGGCTAAGGATATACAACCCAACTGCATTACATTAATACATTAACCCTCCTGGCGGTAATCCCGAGTGTGGCTCAGGGTTAAATTTTAGTACCATTATCGGTAACCCCAAACCACACTTGGGATTGCATTTCAGAATCCTGGTACAACATTCTTACCTTGTCAATAGGATCCTGCAATGTCCCCCCGCTGTATCCTCCGCCGGATCATCTGCCCGATGTCCTGTGTTCCAGGCTCCGTTTCCCTGCGAGATGCAAGTGCAAAAAACATAACACATACAGTACACTGTAATCTTACAGATTACATTACTGTATCAAATCATTTCACAGCCCTTTTTGTCCCTAGTGCTTTGTCTAGTGCCCTGCATGCACTTTTATATTATATATACTGTTCTTTCTGCCTGGAAACTTGAGATTGTCCGTGGCAACCAAAAAGTGTCCCTTTACGTCAAAATTGGTTTTAGACCAGCTAGAAAACAGCGATAGTAAATTAGAACACATGTAGAATTGAGCGATAGTGAATCATGGGGAAATGTATTTTATTATTATTACAGTTGTGCTCATAAGTTTACATACCCTGGCAGAATTTATGTTTTCTTGGCCATTTTTCAGAGAATATGAATGATAACACAAAAACTTTCTTTTACTCATGGTTAGTGTTTGGCTGAAGCCATTTATTATCAGTCAACTTTGTTTACTCTTTTTAAATCATAATGGCAACAGAAACTACCCAAATGACCCTGATCAAAAGTTTACATACCACAGTTCTTAATACTGTGTATTGCCCCCTTTAATATCAATGATAGCTTGAAGTCTTTTGTGGTATTTGTGTATGAGGCTCTTTATCTTCTCAGATGGTAAAGCTGCCCATTCCTCTTGGCAAAAAGCCTCCAGTTCCTGTAAATTCTTGGGCTCTCTTGCATGAACTGCACCTTTGAGATCTCCCCAGAGTGGCTCAATGATATTGAGGTCAGGAGACTGAGATGGCCACTCCAAAACCTTCACTTTTTTCTGCTGTAGCCAATGACAGGTCGACTTGGCCTTGTGTTTTGGATCATTGTCATGTTGGAATGTCCAAGTACATCTCATGCGCAGCTTCCTGGCTGATGAATGTAGATGTTCCTCCACTATTTTTTGATAACATACTGCATTCATCTTGCCATCAATTTTGACCAAATTTCTGTGCCTTTGTAGCTCACATATCCCCAAAACATCAGCGATCCACCTCCGTGTTTCACAGTAGGAATGGTGTACCTTTCATCATAGGCCTTGTTGACTCCTCCCCAAATGTAGTGTTTATGGTTGTGGCCAAAAAGCTCAATTTTGGTCTCATCACTCCAAATTACTTTGTGCCAGAAGGTTTGAGGCTTGTCTCTGTGCTGTTTGGTGTATTGTAAGCGGGATACTTTGTGGCATTTGCATAGTAATGGCTTTCTTCTGGCAACTCGACCATGCAGCCCATCTTTTTTCAAGTGTCTCCTTATTGTGCATCTTGAAACAGCCACACCACATGTTTTCATAGAGCCCTGTATTTCACCTGAAGTTATTTGTGGGTTTTTCTTTGCATCTTAAACAATTTTCCTGGCAGTTGTGGCTGAAATTTTAGTTGGTCTACCTGACCGTGGTTTGGTTTCAACAGAACCCCTCATTTTTCTTCTTGATTAGAGTTTGAACACTGGTGATTAGCATTCTCAATTCCTTGGATATCTTTTTATATCCCTTTCCTGTTTTTTACAGTTTAACTACCTTTTCCCACAGATCCTTTGACAATTCGTTTGCTTTCCCCATGAGTCAGAATCCAGAAACGTCAGTGCAGCACTGGATGAAAGATGCAAGGGTCTGTCAGGAGTCTAGAAACTCATTGACCTTTTATTCACACACACTACACTACACATTACAAGCAAAAAGATAACAGGTGAGGATGGTTATCTTTTAATAGCCATTCAAACCCCTTTGTGTCAACTTGTGTGCATGTTATCAGGCCAAAATCACCAGGGTATGTAAACTTTTGATCAGGGTCATTTGGGTAGTTTCTGTTGCCATTATAATTTAAAAAGAGTAAACACAGTTGATTGATAATAGCCAAACACTAACCATGAGTGAAAGAAATGTTTTTGTGTTATCATTCATATTCTCTGAAAAATGGCCAAGAAATCATAAATTCTGCTAGGGTATGTAAATTTATGAGCACAACTGTATATTATTATTTTTTTTATAGTTATTTATATATTATAATTTATGATTTCATGTGTCAAACTTTATCATACCCGGAAAGTCTACTAGACTCTTGTTCAGACAGATTTAAGTGTGTTATTAATAAGAATTACAGGCCTACAATATAAAACTAATTTCTATGCAAAATAATGTAACGCTTTGAGATTAAAAAATCTGACATAATCATACCACTAGAGAGGCTACAAGGGTTCAATTTTAGGATCCCCATTCCTAAAGCCCACACTCTCCACAGCTTGGTTTTTAACAAAATCTGCCATGCATATCATTTTAGGAGAAATTTGTTTATCCCCTTGTAAGGGTGATGTCACAATAATTGTAGCACTTAAAAGGATGGCCCTCTGGAAATCCTTACATGCCCACCACCTTATTGACTGCTGGAGAGTTCTACACCCCACTACCAGAGACTATAACTACTACTCAGCCACCCATGACGTTTACACATGTATTGATCTACTGTTAATGGATCAATCATTTCTAGAGTCACTCTCGGGTGCGTCAATAGGCTCCTTTACATTTTCCTTTTTCCCTTAACCTGGTGCCAGTGTCACCGGACGCTAGACAATGGACATAGCGCTTAAACAAAAACGTACTACATGACGGCGTTGTCTTCCAAAAAGTCTCAGACACTATCTCTCATTTTGTCGAAAATGTGGCGGAAGAGGTAGGACCCGCCTTCATTTGGGAAGGCCACAAAGGCTGTTGTCAGGGGCGGGCTTATCTTCCAGGGCGCCCGCTTGAAATAGGAATGCACTAGTGAGCTTCAAATTCTCCTTTCTAAGCTCCGTCAGGCAGAGATTGGCCATAAGCACCTGCCAACCTCCGAGGCTCTGACCCTGCTTCAATCCCCCCGTGCTGAGCTCTCCAGTGTTCTGGAAGCACATATTTGTGCACGCTTATGACATGTTTCTTACAAATTCTATGAACTTGGAAACAAGTGTGGAAAGCTGCTGGCCAGGGCCTTGAGAGATCAGCAAAACTGTTTCAGGAACCCAGGTCCTACATCCCTCTAAAATAGTGGAAGCAGTACACGAATACTATGCCCAGCTTCATAATTTTCCGGACACACTTCCTGGGACTTTGACAGTCCGGAAGACATCGCACATCCTCCAATATTTGGAGGAGGTGGGATTTCTGAGGCTTTCAGCCCAGGACGCTGTCAAATTGGATGCCGCTATTACTCTGACTGAATTGGCGGCTGTGGTTAAAGAGCTCCCCGAGGGTAAGAGTCTGGGCCCAGGTGGCTTCACCAATGCCTATTACGCAAAATTTCTTCCACATATTTCCCCTCTTATGTATTCCTATTTCAATGTCCTAGCCAAGGGTTCCTGCATGCCTTGGGAATCCCTGCTGGCTTATGTCACTGTCCTCTCCAAAGTGGAGAAAGACCATACATTACCCTGTAACTGTAACCCAATCTCCCTCCTGAATACTGACATAAAAATCTTGGTCAGAATTTTGGCATATCGTTTGAAGCCCGTCCTACCAGAGGATATTCACCCTGACCAGATGGGATTCCTCGCAGGGAGGGAATCCAGAGATAACTCTAATAGGGCCATACAAACTATCCACTGGCTGCGATTGCAGGCTAATCATCAGCCCTGTTTGCTGCTTTTCACTGATTGTTCTTAGCTGCTTGGGATTGGGCCCAAATATGCTCCTATGAATTGCAGCTCTGTACAATTCCCCAGAGGCTCAGGTGAAGGTAGACGGAACCCTTTCACAACCATTCCCTATTAGGAATGGGACAAGTCAGGGCTGTCTTTTGTCTCCCCTTATCTTTGCTCTTACTTTAGAACCCCTGCCTTCTAGAATTAGACAAAATCCTAAATATTCAAGGAGTCTGTATAGGCTCTGTCGAGCACCAACTCTCCACCTATGCAGATGATGTACTATTCTACGTGAACAACCCTCTAGTATATAGGAAAAGATTACAGCGTGCACATACTAAAATTACATTTAAATTCTGCAAGGCTATTTAGAACACCTGAACATATTCAGCAAATAAACAAAACATTTGGGGATATGGCCACATATGACTTAAGCCCACTACTGCGTGTGTCAAAGTACCCCATTATCAGTAGGTCCTACACTATTCATAGAATAAAAAATCCTGCTTCTCAACCATGGGAGAAATTAACTCCTCTATGTGCCAGAACAAAAGGACTCCTCCTATAACACAGGTGGACACGAACAGGGCCAGATTAACATAGGGGCTATTGGAGCTGCAACTCCAGGCCCCTTTCTCAAGATAGGCCCATTTGCCCAAAAAAATAAAATAAAAAAAAATAAAAAATAAAAGATCGAATTCGAGGGTTGTAGCTCGGCTCGACATTGGGGGGGGTGGGTATCTAAAGACCTACTCCAGCACTGGTTGAAATATGGGGCTGCTTTCATCTATGGTTCTGGAGATACAGAAGCTACATACAGAGCGGCCAGTTTAAATACAAGCTGGAACACTCTGCAGCAGACTGAAAGGATGAACTCACAGGGCTTATAATAATTATTTGCATATTACTGATGATAATTAACCCCTTGCCACCCAGGCCAATTCTGACATTTCTCTCCTACATGTAAAAATCATCATTTTTTTTTGCTAGAAAATTACTCAGAACCCTCAAGCATTATATATATTGTTTTAGCAGACACCCTATGGAATAAAATGGTGGTCTTTGCAACTTTTTATGTTACATGATATTTGCGCAGCAATTTTTTAAACGTTTTTTTTGGAAAGAAACTGTTTCATTCATAAAAAAAACACTAAAATTAGCACGATTTTTTTGTGTACCAAGTGATGCTTTACATTTTTTTTACAGGTTACATGTTTAGAGTTACAGAGGAGGTCTAGTGCTAGAATTATTGCTCTCGCTCTAACGATAGCGGCATATGTAACCTGTCTGTATCTCTGATACTAACCAGTGCCTTCCCAGGGAATGACTATAATCTCTCCCCAGCCTGTCCCCACACACCCTCTCACCTGCTGACCTGTGAATGGGGGAATCACTCCCGCAGTGTTATTGTGTTCTGCCAGTGAATACAATGATTAGTGTTGCTAACTATAGCTGGCAGCACTGATTGTTTTGGGGAAAACCTGACAGGCTGGTTGTACTCAAGTCGGTTAATAGGTTGACTTGTGTAAAACCAGCTATTCCATACATAGATCGACTATGGATGGTCTCTGCTTAATTGGTGTAATTTCAATCCATGTATGGCCCACTTAACCAGTACGCAGTCCCTAAACATCCTTCCACAAACCTTTACATTTTTCCTTCCCAGATTACTTCATCCTCCTCTCCTATACATACCGCCCACTGTCATACTCTCCACACTTCTCTCCTGTACATACTGCTCACTGTCATACCCTCCACACTTCTCTCCTATACATAGCGCCCGCTGTCATATCCTACACACTCCTCTCCTGTACATAGTGCTCGCTGTCATACACTTCTCTGCTGTACATAGTGCCCACTGTCGTACCCTCCACACTCCTCTCCTGTACATTCTGCTCACTTTCATACCCTCCACACTCCTCTCCTGTAATTACTGCTTACTGTCCTATACATAGCGCCCGCTGTCATATCCTACACACTCCTCTCCTGTACATAGTGCTCGCTGTCATACACTTCTCTGCTGTACATAGTGCCCACTGTCGTACCCTCCACACTCCTCTCCTGTACATTCTGCTCACTTTCATACCCTCCACACTCCTCTCCTGTAATTACTGCTTACTGTCCTATACATAGCGCCCGCTGTCATATCCTACACACTCCTCTCCTGTACATAGTGCTCGCTGTCATACACTTCTCTCCTGTACATAGTGCCCACTGTCGTACCCTCCACACTCCTCTCCTGTACATACTGCTCACTGTCATACCCTCCACACTCCTCTCCTGTAATTACTGCTTACTGTCCTATACATAGCGCCCGCTGTCATATCCTACACACTCCTCTCCTGTACATAGTGCTCACTGTCATACACTTCTCTCCTGTACATAGTGCCCACTGTCGTACCCTCCACACTCCTCTCCTGTACATACTGCTCACTGTCATACCCTCCACACTCCTCTCCTATACATAGTGCCCACGTCATAATCTCCACAGTCCTCTCCTGTACATACTGCTCACTGTCATACCCTCCACACTCCTCTCCTATACATAGTGCCCACTGTCATACCCCAACATTTCTCTCCTATACATTATAAGGGGGCTACTTATAATGATATACCATTTTGATAGGGGTTGAAATAAATATGCTTAAACTTTCAGCTTTTAAACAAAGCTGGTGTAAGTATATTTCTTAGAAAAACGGTTTGACCAGTGTTGACATATCAGCAGGACGCAGCTGTTATGTGGTTTTCTAACTCTGTACTTCACCAGAGGATATGGAGTGACTCAGGAGTTCTGTGGTCAAGTCAGCAGGTGTAAACTAACTGTCATACTCTAAACTTTGCCTTATATTTCCTGTTGCAAGCTAACCACCAGCACGTGACTGACCTTTGCCCCATATTCCATATTTCAACTGAAGACTGTCACGTGACAAGAAGTTGTTAATGTATGCACATGTGTATAAGTCTGATTGGTTTTTGGGAAAGCTGTCCCCTCCCTCTGCATTTCCCATAAAAGAGGAACGTATTGTCTATTAAATTTTGTAACCATTTCCACTTACAAACCCGTGTATGTGTATATGTGTTAACCACCGGTGAACTGGGATCTCCGCTCCTACCATTCCTGGCCTAGGCATATAGAATACAAGAAGAAAGACGTGTACCTTTACAACTGGTGTCAGAAGTGGGATATCTTGTGACAGGTAAGTGATTTTGCCCTTTTTACCTTTTAAGGTGAATAGGTGTAAATGCTTACGCTGTCCAGATAATCGCCACGAATTTAGTTTAAAGAGGTTGTTGTGCCTTCGCGGAGGACTAGGCTGGTCCCCCGGGAGGTTAAAAGGACACGCAGGTAGTTACGTAGGTTGTTTGGCTATTTAAAGAGGGTCTGACTAGGTTGGTCTGACTATAAAAAAAACTATTGTAAAAGAGATTATTATTTTAATCACCGGGAAGTAGCAGATTACGCCCGTGATAAAAGGTTTGGTTGAGCGGACGCCCATTAAGTTTTTTGAGAAACAAAAAGTGCACTATAAAATTGAACAAATGTATGGTTTTATAATGATCATTTAAAATAATTCTGTTCATAAGATTTACAGTATAAGACCTATAGAAATAAGTATAAAGTTTTGTTTAAGATATATATATATATGTATATGTGAGACTTCTTTTTCCACAGAACAGCGTAAGTGCCTAAAAATTTTAAAGAATTGTATGTTGTATAAAGTATAAGAGTTTAATGACTTCGGAATACGAAGAACCTGATTGTAGCGATATAGCTCTATCTTGTCCACATTGTACCATAGGATTACTGTTTTTTAAAATAGAAAATAGGTGGGTTCTATTAACCAATAGACCAGGGGGCTATTCTTGTAGATTAGGGGTAAGAGGAATATATCCCGCCACAAAGAAAGGAACCATAAATCGAGTACTAAGGGTAAACCTTCACAGTCCCATTAGTCCATCTGATTTAACGGACCAAGCAGACTACCCAATTGTTCGACAACAAGTGATTACCCAAACGGGTTGTTATCACTTGTGCCCACATACTAGGCATACCCTGCCCACTTTGTTAGATGGGGAATTCTGCGGCCACCCCAGGATCAGACATAGGGATCCCGTGCCCGTATGAATATATTAAAAACAATCTACCTGGACCACAGGTGGAACCTTTCTGGGCTCAAGTCCAGGAAAGATGCCACCAGTTAGGTATTCATGATCCGGGACCACAAGGTCCTTGTTCAGAGGAAGATTGGAAGAAAGTTAGCAAAATTTGTCAGACGCATAAGCATTCCTACCCCCCGGGTAAATCTAATGACCCTCAATACATGAAAGATTGTTATCACTCATGGAGCAAATGTTTAAAAGATTATAGAAAGAAATATGCTAAAAAGACTCCTGCAGTTAAAACAAATGTATCCGCCCCTACCTTTGAACCCCCTCCACCATATGTCACTGTAAAAATGGACTCAGGAGAGCCTGGTCCTCGCCTACAATTATATCCCTCACTAGAACCTCATGTCCTCGCAAGGAAACTCTATTGGTATAAATGGGACCCCTGTTACCCATCCCATCACTCCACCATTACCTGTAACCACTCCCGAGGGGCAACATTTGTGCGATCAGTCTTTTGCTGTGTTGGCCTCCTGTCCTGTATCCCTTATGGGAAGGGACCTGTTGTCCAGTCTAAATATCACTATTAAATTTGACAAAGAAGGGTCACTAACTGCAAGTTCCCCTTTCTGTGACCTGACTGGTCCTAAACGACACACACATAAAGGATTCTTTATGTTACTGCCCGCCACTTTAGAGACTCACAAGATCTGGGCAGAAAACAAAGGTAGCGTAGGATTTATCAACTGCACACCCTACACTCCCCAATTACGTCCAGATGCACAGCCACAATACCACAAACAGTATCCCTTGCCCCCAGAGAAAACCAATGGAATTGCACCACAGATTGAAGAATACATACGCTTAGGCATTTTGAAACCAGTAATCAGCCCCTGGAACACGCCCATTTACCCCGTAAAAAAGACCAGTGGCGAATGGAGGCTAGTCCAAGATCTAAGGGCAGTTAATAAACAAGTACTACCCCTCCCGCCCTTGGTATCTGATATAACATTCATTTTTTCATGCATACCTGCAGATTCCCTATGCTACACAGTGATTGATTTGGCAAACGCATTTTTTAGCATTCCTATTGCCGAAGAGGCTCAGCCCATATTTGCCTTCTCATGGGCCGGCGCGGGCCAGTTAACTTGGTCGCGTTTACCGCAAGGGTATGTAGACAGCCCCGCCGCCTTCTCCATGGTACTCAACGAGACTGTCAAGTCTTGGACTTCCGAGCATGGGTCGGTACTAATACAGTATGTGGACGACTTGCTCTTGTGCAGTCGTTCTGCTGAAGATTGTGCGGTCGATTCAACATTACTGTTAGAACATCTGGCCGAAGCCGGCCACCTAGCCTCAAGGAAAAAAATACAGTGGTGTCTACCACAAGTAGAATACCTAGGATGTATTCTGGACAAGGGGACCAGGCTAGTGTCCCCCAAACGTGCCGCAGCCTTACAAGCTCTCAGTCCTCCAAAAGACAAAGCAGCTTTGTTGTCATTTCTGGGCGCAATTGTATATTGCCGCCAGTGGATTCCTGACTGTTCTCATTATGATAGTATCCTACGAGAGGCTGCCGGGTCAAACGCCCCTAAATTGATAGACTGGACAGAAGACAGAAAAAATGCTTTTGATGCTCTTGTTAAGAGTTTGTCCACCGCCCCCGCCCTGGGATTGGTAGATTATGGTAAAGCCTTCCAGTTGTACTGTGTAGTTTCAGGAAAATCTTTTGCTGCAGTACTTGCGCAATCTCATGGCTCAGGGTATCGCCCAGTGTCATATTTATCTAGAAAACTCCCTATCCAAGTCCAGGGCATGCCGTCCTGTCTTCAGAATGTCGCTGCCTGTGCCATGTCTGCACAGGATGCCAACAAAATAGTATTGGGACACAAAATGACACTGTACACCACTCATTCAGTTACCCACCTCATACAGAATATGAATACACAACACATGACTTCCCAAAGACTCAGTGGATACGAGATCACTTTGTTAAATACTGACAACTTGGTACTTAAATATGTTCCGAATAGCAATCCAGTTGTACGTTTACTACATTCCATGTTACGTTTACCACACGAACCTGATCACACACATAATTGTGTAGAAAAAGTGGAACAAGTCACTTCACCAAGACCTGATCTTTCTGACATTCCAATTATAAATGCCGAAAATGTTTTTGTAGATGGTAGTTGTTCCCGTCCCTCTGACTCTACATTTTTAACTGGCTATGCTGTAGTTCAGCTGCCACATACAGTACTAGAGGCAAAACCATTGCCCCCTGTTTCTGCTCAAGTAGCAGAACTAGAAGCTCTGACCAGAGCCTGTATTCTGTTCACAAACAAGGAAGTCAACATTTATACAGACAGCAGATATGCATTTGGAGTGGTACATGATTTTGGTGTGATATGGGCCAATAGAGGATTTAAAACAGCAGACAACAAACAGATAGCTAATTCAGAGCAGATCCTTAATCTACTGCAAGCAATTCTGCTCCCTAAAAAGGTTGCTGTTATAAAAGTAAAAGCCCACTCATCAGACAATAGTATAGTATCAAAAGGAAATGCTTTCGCAGACAGAGAAGCAAAAAAGGCTGCTGCCAGTTCACCTAATTCACCAGCCCCTACCACAATCTTCTTTAAAGAGCACTTCTCATCCCCTGATTTCAAAACTGTTGTGGCCCAAATGCAGTCAATGGCCACGGATACAGATGTCCATTTCTGGGCAAATGAAGGTTTGACCAAAGACTCTGAAGGTCTTTGGACAAAAGAGGGGAAGATCCTGGGTATACCTGAAGCTAATTGTATCCTAATTTTATCCTACCTCCATGGCCCAGGACACATAGGATCCGCCCCTCTTGTAAATATATATTCAAAATCTTTTTGCACAAATAATTTACAAAAACAAACTAAGCTTCTAACTAGAAGCTGCTTAACTTGTGCCCAGAACAATGTTCAAGGAAAGAGACATGGCCTACATGGCCATCTACCTCCACCCTTGGGACCATTAACAGATTTACAAATAGACTTCACACACCTACCAAAGCAAAAGGGAAACTTGAGGTGCCTCTGCGTAATCGTTGACAAATGGTCAGCTTGGGTTGAGGCAATTCCCTGTACCGGAGAAACCGCAAATATAGCAGCGAGATGCTTGTTAAATTATTGGATCTGTAGGTTCGGGATACCCACAACCATATGGTCCGACAGAGGACCCGCATTTAGTTCCTCAGTGACCCAAGTTGTAGCCAAATCTCTGGGGATGCAATGGAAACTACATATTCCCTATCATCCCCAGAGTGCAGGAGTAGTAGAGAGAATGAACAGGAACATCAAAGACAAATTAAAAAAGGCTACAGGAGGTACTCTAAAAGGTTGGTTGGAACACTTACCTTCTGTCCTTTTTCAGATAAGAACCACCCCCCATTCTAGGACAGGATTGTCCCCTTTTGAAATTCTAATGGGAATCCCTGCAAATATAGAATTACCCCCATTAGACCCAAATTCTGACATTAACGTTTATTCCCAACAGGAAGTGTACGTGAAAAGTCTGGTAAGTATGCTTCATGAAATAAATGAACAAGTTTCTGTCACCTTTTTTCCTCTTTCAACAGAACCAACCCACCCCTTCATCCCAGGGGACAAAGTACTGATTAAGCAGCTGGCTCACAGGAAAAGAATTGGACCAATCTACTCCGGACCGTGGAAGGTGGAAAAGGTATCCAGGACCGCGGTACTGACGGACCTAGGCAACACCTGGATCCACGCCAGCCGACTGAAGAAGTGTCCCCAGCTTCCCTCAACTCCAGAGCTCCTAACAGTAACCGAGGATACACTCCCTTCAAGACAACAACAAAATCTACAAGATATTCAGGAAGGCATAGGACAAATCTCCCTGGAGGACACGATGATTTTACCTGGAAACTAAACAGAATCTTTCCATCATCAGGACAAGTGAAGAAGAAGAAGAATAGTGAATTTTGAGGACATTAGATATGATCATTATGTTGAATCAGAATGATCAAAGAGAGGATTATAAGGGGGCTACTTATAATGATATACCATTTTGATAGGGGTTGAAATAAATATGCTTAAACTTTCAGCTTTTAAACAAAGCTGGTGTAAGTATATTTCTTAGAAAAACGGTTTGACCAGTGTTGACATATCAGCAGGACGCAGCTGTTATGTGGTTTTCTAACTCTGTACTTCACCAGAGGATATGGAGTGACTCAGGAGTTCTGTGGTCAAGTCAGCAGGTGTAAACTAACTGTCATACTCTAAACTTTGCCTTATATTTCCTGTTGCAAGCTAACCACCAGCACGTGACTGACCTTTGCCCCATATTCCATATTTCAACTGAAGACTGTCACGTGACAAGAAGTTGTTAATGTATGCACATGTGTATAAGTCTGATTGGTTTTTGGGAAAGCTGTCCCCTCCCTCTGCATTTCCCATAAAAGAGGAACGTATTGTCTATTAAATTTTGTAACCATTTCCACTTACAAACCCGTGTATGTGTATATGTGTTAACCACCGGTGAACTGGGATCTCCGCTCCTACCATTCCTGGCCTAGGCATATAGAATACAAGAAGAAAGACGTGTACCTTTACATACATAGTGCCCACAGTCATACCTCCACACTCCTCTCCTGTACATACTACTCACTGTCATACCCTCCATACTCCTCTCCTGTACATAGTGCCTACTGTCATACCCTCCACACTTCTCTCCTATACATAGGGCCCACTGCCATACCATCCACACGCCTCTCCTGTACACACTACTCACTGTCATGCCCCCAATACTCCTCTCCTATACATAGTGCCCTTCGTCATACCCTCCACACTCCTCTCCTGTAATTACTGCTTACTGTCCTACTCTCCACACTTCTCTCCTGTACATAGTGCCCACTGTCATACCCTCCACACTCCTCTCCTGTATGTATTGCTCACTGTCATACCCTCCACACTCTTCTCTTATACATAGTGCCCACTGTCATACCCTCTACACTCCTCTGCTGTGCATACTGTCCACTGTCATACCCTTTACACTCCTGTCCTGTACATAGCGCCTTCTGCCATACCCTCCGCAGTCCTCTCCTGTACATAGTGCCCACTGTCATACCCTCCACACTCCTCTCCTGTACATACTGCCCACTGGCATACCCTCCACACTCCTCTGCTGTGCATACTGCCCACTGTCATACCCTTCACACTCCTCTGCTGTACATAGTGCCTTCTGCCATACCCTCCACACTAATCTCATGTACATAGTGCCCACTGTTAGACCCTCCACATTCCTCTCCCTAACCTGCAAATACTTCCCACTTTTTTTTACCATCCATACTCCTCCCCTATGCCTCTTACCCACAAAGACAGTTCTTTAAAATTATACTGAATATCCTCAAAGTTACCAGCTCTAGAATGGGCACACTTTTGTTAGTTCAACTAAAAGAAATCTCAGTCCTCATATTTGTTCTGCCCCATTATTAGTACTTATTACATTTTGTAATTACTATTGTGATGTATAGAGGAACATAGGAGATGTCAGCTACTCTAAATATAGCACTTGTAAAAAAAGTGTCCCTGAAAATATTTTTGAAATGTTGGCAACTATGCACTTAGGCACTGCCCAAGGGCCACATGGTCAGTAGGGGGCCCCTTGAGAGGCTCCTGTGATATTAAAGCGGTAGTAAACCTTTCTAACTTTACTACTTTTTAGAGGCCCTGAGGTAGGTCATGCCATAATGTTCAAGTATGCACAGCATATTAGCACATTAGGGTACACTTAAATTGTCAGACTGAGCCCTCCAGTGTTGTGCTGTGATCAATCCGGCGGGGCCCGGGCGCTTCCATCTTCACCCGGTCTTCCGGGTTCTGTGCCTTCGGTCACTTGCCTTGGCCGGGCTGCGTTGATGTCATTCCCAACGCATGCTCATGTGCATCCTCTTTCTCTCATCCCCCCTTTCTCTCTCATCCTCCCTCCCTTACCCCTCACACCTCTTTCATCCCTTTTCTCTCTCTCTCTCATCCTCCCCCTCTGTCTTTGATTTAATTTGTTATAACAAAAAAATGTTTGCATTTTTATTTTATATTATTTATTGTTTATAAAAGGCCCCACCAAAATCCTCAGCACCAGGCCCATGATGTTCTTAATCTGGCCCTAGACACTAATAAGAGGTAATGGTGGGGGGGGGGGGGGGGGTGCTCCCGCCCAAGGGATCTGATCTGGACCCTTACAAAAGACAAACATAGATAGACTTGGGGGGGGGGGCACACCCTAAATACATAAATACATAACATTAAAGATGGTGCAGCTATAAGACTGACAAATAGAGAAAAAGATTACAGCGCACACATACTAAAATTACATTTCAATTCTGCAAGGCTATGTATCTGCAAGGCAGGTATCCCTGTCTAATATTATGGCAGAACTGCAGGAGTTCAACTAGCTTTCTAATTTTAGGATCAACTACAGTAAATCCGATATTCTAGCACTTAATGTCCTGTCTGGTATGTGTACACAGTTGCAAACTTCTTTTTCCTTCTTATGGTGCCAGTCCTCCCTGAAATATTTGGGCATTTATCTTCCTGACCATTGTTCCAACCTGTATGCTTAAAGTTATGCTCCACTGCTTAACATCATACGGAAAGAGTTGTCTAACTGGAACAGAACCTCTTTTTCATGGATGGGCTGTGTAATTATTTTGAATATGAATATTCTACCCATGATTTTTTTAAAACTTTAAAATGGTCCCTATTTCCCTGCCCCGGTCCTTCTCTTCGAGCCTCAACAGCCTGTTCATACGGTTTATTTGGAACAAACAATGTCCACAATTGGCCCTCTGCCCTTTGCATACACCAGTATTATGAGAGCATGGCATTACAAAGAATGCAAGACGGGCATCATCATGTTAAGAACAAACTTTGGGTCCCTCTGGAGAAATTTCTGGCGGGCTGTAACTTGTCCCATACTCCATGGCTCCCCGCCAGCACAGAGGTCTCTCGGAGTCCACCTCACCCACCTCCCTTTATGCATTACATCTGTGAGATGATATTATAAGGTGAGGGCTGTTTTCACTACCAATCTCTCCTTTAGCGCCCCTGGGAGGTTTTCTTTGGTTTGAGCCAGAGGAATGCTTGTTCTTTTTTAGGGCATGGGCGGCCGTTGGGGAGTTTGGATGTGGTAGATTTATCCAGGAGCAAGGGTTTCTCTCTCTCGATGCCCTGAGATAGCTGTATGGGCATTTTCTGCTAGACAGCTTCATCACTTTGTTCATGTTCAGTCCACTAAGATTCGCCCACCATCTACACTGACACAGTTTGAGAAACTTTGCATGGGGAAATACCCGATACCTCATTCTATTACGGTGCTGTACAAACTGTTACAATCAAGCGACCTGTTGTGAAGCCCCTTTATATTCGAGAGTGGGAGAAAGACTTGCAGCACAACTTCTCAGAAACCCAACTTGACCCATACCAGCTCTGTGAACACAAAGATGCAGGAGAACAGCTTTAAGTTGCAGACGCGCTGGTACAGGGTCCCTACTAGGTTGACCAGAATCTACTCCAATATATCCGATTTGTGTTGGAAGGACTGTGGCCATCACAGTACTTTCCTCCATGTGTGGTAGGAGTGCCCTAAGGTTCGACCCTTTTGGCAAGGTATTCGGACCCAAACTAAGTCTATTCTTGATTCTGATGTTCCAGACTTCCCCCTGCAGTCCTTGCTACATGTGTCCTCCATTCTGATTAGTCATTACAGGAAAAGTATTCTGCTGCACCTTCTAAATTCTGCACGCCGCCTCATTCCGATCTACTGGAAAAAATCCCAGGTGCTGGGTCAGGCCAATTGGATTAGAATAGTTAATAGCATTATGGAGGCAAAGGAATGGATTGCCAAGTGCAAGAATCACTATAGCAAATTTTTTACAGTCTGGGCCACATGGATACATTATATGTCTGGGGTCTCTGGGTCACCATAGCGCTCTGTTACAGTGTTCCCCATCTGCGAGAGGTGATGGTCTGGCAGCCGCCTAAGACCCTATTGCATGCGCTTCTGCTATATACTTGACTCTTTTTACCAGTTATGTAATACATGGTCTGGTGAATTGGTTAACATATGCTCAGATCAGGTCGGTTATCTTTCCTTCTACGCCCCTCATGTAATGTCCCCAAGTTGACTATCAGTTCCTTTATATTTTAATAATTTACTTGCTCATTGAGGTTTATTTTGTTCTCCCCTTCTCGAGCTTATATGCCCTTCTCTGTTTCCTCTTTTTGTTTTCTTTTTTTCTCCATTTTTGCTAATGCTCTTCCACGTGTGTTATGGTAATAAGAGCTATATATGAGGTGAATGCCTCCTTTTACAACCTTATTTGGCAACTGGGGGTATCCTAGCTTACTGGGGTTGCTGTCCTGATGTCTCAAGACAGTTTTTTTGTTGGATGCTTCTCCTGGCGGACCCCTTTGGCTGTCAACCTTGGAGGCCTTGGCTATTATGCCAGCCCCCAGTAATTACCATCTCATTCACAGATATGTATCCACCAACAGCCTGACCTCAGTTTTCAGAGGGTGACATGTTAGTGTTTAGGATAATTCTCAAACCTTTGTGGCTAGCATCTGAACAGTGGTGATTTGTGCTATATGATGTGATTTATGTGTGTTGTTGTCTCTGTGATTTATGTAGTTTCTGTTATTTCCCTTTCTCTGTATGGAAAATTTTGCTTTTCAGCATAATAAAATAAATATATAGTAAAAAAAAAAGGATGGTCAGGGGAAATAAGGTGTAAGGCTCGGTTCACACTGCTGCGACCAGAAAGTCATGCAACTTAAGGTGTGACTTTGCTAGGCGACTTCCACACGACTTCATTGCGGCTTGCGACTTCATTAACAGAAGTCAATGCAGGTCATGATAAAGTTGCCCCAAAGTAGTGCAGGAACCTTTTTCTAAGTTGCTGTGACTTGAGTCGCAGCAATTAGAACAGTTCGATTGCAGTTAATAGGTGCAACTTTGAAATCTCAAACCGCATGACAAGTCACAGCAGTGTGAATCAAGCCTTTTACTTTATTCTGTATATGAGTACATTTGCAAAAGTACAATTATGTACAGTATTATCAACAAATAAAATCCAAATTTCAAAATATAGTACTTGACTTGGTCCATGTTGTGATCTGTGCTGGTATGTGAGTTGTACATTCAGGATTTAGCCAAAATTTTCCTTCAGACAGCTGCTGAATGAAAGGAAAAAAAAAAAAAGGACTGATTCCTCAATCCACACAAATGGTGTGGATAGAGTAAACCCCCCTCCAGGTAATTTCACTTGACAGAAGGACCTGGTGCCATCAGAATACACTGATCAGCCACTGATTGACAAAGGTTTTCCAACTTGCCAGACGATCAACCCCTAGAACAGGGAGGGCCACACACAGATCAAAATTTGGCCGGTCCTTGCTCAGCCAGCCAAATTTCATTCCGTCTATGACCAGCTTAACAATAAGATTAGAAACCGGTTTTTGTTGCATACATTTTTCAATACTTGGTAGGTCACGCTGCTGCCCTAAGGCTCCTCTGCTAACACTGAACAATATGAGCTCTGCAACACCAACATTCTTATTAATCAGCTGAATGTATGCACACTTTGTAGATATCTAAATAAGCATTAGGAATTTTATAAGTGTAGCACTTGCCCCTGGAGGAACCACTTGAGAAATCAGGTTCTTTGTTCCTATGCCACAACTCTGCAAACAGATCTTTACTCTCTGACACACCTGGCTGAGGACGAGGTAGCTGCAAACATCTATGTACATATACTGTAGATAAAAGTATCACCAAACACAATAATGCAAAGTCACCAAAAATTTACACCAAACCAGTGGACTGCAAATAGAGTAAATTGTAACAGATGAATCAGTGAGAAAACTATTAAGACATATTGTTGGAAAGCATCAGACTATATCAACTAACAACTGGCAGCGATACCACAGCATTACATAAATAAACAATGACAGTAACAACTAGAAAATGCATTTCCTTGAGAAAATGCGTGGGAATGCTGAATAGCATCAAAACTGCCCCATCATATTGCCACCATCAAAACTGCCCCATCATATTCCTCTATTATAAATCAGTACATGGTGTGTCTGGGCTCTCCCCCGAGCTCTGTAATCTGAGATGCTCCAGCCGCCTCCCCCCACTGCCCATCACTGTGTATAAGAAGCTTTGGTACAAAATAGACAACAAAAGTCTGGATTCCCTAAATTTAATGACATTTTCTGAAATGATCATGTAAGAGAAGTCCGGCTAACAGACGCATCAGTGTAAAGATAGACTTGTATTGCTGCGGACGCGCACAGGCGCTAATGTGCGCGCTAATATGCTCGCTAATGTGCACGCTAATGTGCGCACTAATGTGCGCGCTAATATGCGCAAGCGCACACAGGTGCGCGCTGGTGCGCGCACGTGCACACTGGCACGTATGGGCGCCAAGTAGCTTATTTAAACTGAGCACTGACACATGAACTTTGCTGAGTGGTCTTTCAGCTAGTGCCTGTTAACCTGATCTGTTCCAGTTTCCAGTATCTTGACCCGGCTTCATCTGAACCTTCTCCTTGACCTCCGCCTGCCTACCTGATCCCGGCTTGTGTTTGACTCTGCTACTGCCTCATGCTTTTGTACCTTGCTGCCCGTCTGTGTGCCGAACCCGGCCTGTGTCCCGTCTCTGCCTCTGCCTTCAGTCTCGGTACCTGCTCTGTCCGGCTGTTCATGACCTCCTGGCTTATGTCCCGGCTACGCCTCCATCTGCTGACCCAGCGATACGGAGCTCCGATCCTCAGAGCCTGCCCAGTGCTCTACAGCCATCTGATCCCTGTCAAGGTCCGGCCAGCACCGTCCACTACATCGGCCCTCGTGCCACTCTGTGTCCTTCACTCCCTGTCACCACTATCAGGGGTGTCGGACAGGAGGTGCAAGAGAAGCCCTCTCTCCAGCTCGATCTCCACCAGGTACCTGACAGATCACTAAACTTAAACAGCTTTTTCACAAAAACTGTAAAAGATATAGCCAGATAGCTGAATATTTTGTGAACATTTTAAAGTTTTTTTGGTGTCTGTAGGTGAAAGTATGAAGGAGCTGAAACTTTTGGTAGCGGAAGAAGATTTTAAGCATGCTCTCATTGACTTCAATGTTAAAAAAAAGTGTTAAAAAGCTTAATATTTTAAAAAGTATAAATAGTAGAAAAAAAGTTGAAGTCCCATCATCAGCTGAAAGAGCTGAACATTTTAAAAGTTGAATGGCTTTAATAGCTGAAAGTATGCAGAAGTTACGCAGAGCCAAAAAAACTTATGGAATAATAAAAAGATGATGATGATTAATAAATAAAAAGAATAACAATAGTGGGACTGCTGAAGCAGTCCCACTAATAAATAAAAATGAATAACAATAGTGGGACTGCTGAAGAATTCCCACTAATAAACAGTATCAGATTATGATCAGGTAATAACTGGGCAATTGGGCTATCTGAGAGCAAACAGTAAATGTTCCTAAGGTGCACCTTTGTCTTTAACCTGCAAAGGGTATCTCCAGCTAGGAAAGGGGCCTGTAGGTGATCATCATGACAGCAGTCAGTACGTAATAGACTCCTTTCTCTCAGCCTTCTGCCAGCTATTTTGTAGGGGCCCACAACTTTATGCTGGTGCGCTTAACATACTGTCCCTTTGAAAATTCTACATGCAGTGGTACAGTGTTCCTAAATGACAGTCAGACGGAATAATTTCATCGGATTCATCGGATATTCCGACCGTGTGGGGGCTTCAGTTGACTTTTTTTTTAAAAATTCTGGCGGACCTAGAAATAGAACATGTTTTAAATCTTTCCGATGGAATCAATTTCTATCGGGAAAACCGTTCGTCTGTATGCTGTTCCAACGGACCAAAAACGACGCACGGGCAGCTATTGGCTACTGGCTATTGAACTTCCTTTTTCTAGTCCCGTCGTACGTGTTTTACGTAACCGCGTTCTAAATGATCAGACTTTGGTGTGATCGTGTGTAGGCAAGTCAGTTTCAGCGGAACTCCGTCGGAAAAACCATCAGAGTTTATTCCGATGGAAAAACCATCAGAGTTTATTCCGACAGAAAAACCATCAGAGTTTATTCTGATGGAAAAACCATCAGAGATTATTCCGATGGAAAACACGGTCGTGTGTACGCGGCATCGGTCTCACTCTGCTAGCACCACCAGTCCAGTGTGCACAGCGACCTCCAGTCCAGATGCTTGGCAACCAGGGGATCGCTGTGACAATATCCTCAGCACAGGTCTCCTCGCTTCCCAGCCACCTACCAACAGTCTTATGCCGCATACACATGATCGGACTTTTCGACAGCAAAGGTCCGATGGAATGAATCCGCCGGACAATTTGATTGTGTGTGGGCTTCATCGGACCCTTGCTGTCGAAAAATCAGACGGACCTTAGAAATAGAATATGTTTCAAATTTTTCCGCCGCAACCAGTTCCTATCGCAAAATCTGCTCGTCTGTATGCTAGTCTGACGTACAAAAACCGACGCTAGGGCAGCTATTGGCTACTGGCTATAAACTTCCTTATTCTAGTCCGGTAGTACGTCATCACGTTCGATTGCGTCGGACTTTGGTGTGATTGTGTGTGTCCAAGTCCGTTCGTTCAGAAAGTCCATCGGAAGTCCTTTGAAAGTCTGTCGGAAAAACTGTCGGACCTAGTCTGCTGGAAAGTCCAGTCGTGTGTACGCGGCATAAGTAACAGGCTCAGGCTTAGGGATAACATCCTTCTGCTTCCAGATAATATATCCCCTCTCTCTCTGCCTCAATTTACAGAGCTAGATTATGGTGTGCACTGCTCCAGTCTCCCCTTAGAAAGAGGAAGTTTTTCCTTTTACAGCCCAGGAAAACTATATCTGCTGCCCCTCTTTGTTATCCCCCTCTCCAGGGAATTGTAGTCCTTTCCCCATTTGCCACAACAGCCAAATCCATCCCAAAAAACATGGTTTTCCACACGCCATCTCAGTCTTGTATCAGAGTGTCTCTGGTACGTCATGCACCCCAAGGCTCCCTTTAATAATGGAAGTGGAACAGCACTGGCTAGAACGGTATAGAGGTCCTGTGTGTCTCTGCATCTGTCTCTTCCTTGCCAGAAAAAAAGAACTAAACTTAGGTTTTAAAATTGGGGATTTTTCTATAAAAGAGTGGTGGGAAAAAATAGGATGTGTTACGGATATCAACTTCCTCTGGTTGTGTTGAGTAAGGGGGTGCTAACTGTACAGTGTATGGCATCGCTGGGGGGAAGGGGCACAGTGCAGCTACTATTTGCTGTTCAGGAATTTTAAGTACATTCCTACTTACAAACGGAGGGAGACAACAGGAAGTGAGAGGAAATCCACTCTAGGAAGGGAAATTTACTCCTGTAAGAGTTAATATGGGAAAAAGGTGTCTCCACTGATGCTTTATCACCAGTCCATGCTTCCCTAACAACCCAAAATTTTCAAAATCCAATTGTCATTGGGACAGAAGGTGAGGTGAAATCTTCTGAACAGGGGCACAGACAGCAAAACAAATGTTACAGGGGTGATAACCCTTCTCTATGTTATCTAAAAAACGTAAAAATAGATTTTTTGGCTGGAGCTACACTTAAAAAATGTACCTGTTCCGACTTACAAACAGATTCAACTTAAGAACAAACCTACAGTCCCTATCTTGTTTGTAACCCGGGGACCCCCTGTAATTGTTTAATGAGGCTCTTTACCATTTCAACAGTAATCTTCCCATAAGATTATATCAATGCAGCACCCTCATAGATGGGTTGCTAGGATTTGGTTAGGCAAATGTAGTCCTGTGGCTCTTCTATAATCAGTGGAGCTGTGTGTGAATACTTTGGTCTGCTGTGGGCTCTGCAGTCTGTTGGTTTGACTGCTTCCCCCTGTTTTCTGGAGGTTTCCAGAACAAAGTAGGTGGGAGAGTCAGATAGGCAGTCTGAATATTTATGTAGCCCTAGCCAATTCCTGGGGGGGTGTGCCCAGATGGTGGCTGAGGGACTTCTAAAATAGTTTGGAGCCTGAGAGGGCAGTGTTCTTTTCCAGGGGGAGAGGTTCCCAACCAGAAAGGATATCAGCCCTTCCTGGCCATCCTGCTCAGGATCCTGCCTAGCTAATCGAGTCTTAGCTGTGCTTAGCTTGGGGACCTATCCTTCTACAAGTCTCATGGGAGCCAAAAAGGGATGCCACTGAGGATCTTATCTGGAAGTGCTGCAGAGAAGTCTGCCTGCTTGAGTCTGAGGAAGACATTTAAGCCCAGGGGACACTGTGAGTACAGACCTTGAGAGAGAAGATCTCAGTGACTGTGCTTTGTTAACCCCTGCCACACTCCGTTTAAGGCTTGCCTGGCCTGGGATATTACGAATAGTGTACCAGTGCTGCCCACTTCATGTCTTAACACTGGAAGGACTGTGTTAAGAAGCTGCTGCCAAGGGGGATAGTGTCCTCAAATCTTTACTAAGTGTTCTGTAGTATCCCACAACTCCCTAAATCCCATCCAGGATGATCTGCATCAAACATCTAAAAGGCAATCCCTAGACTATTTCTTGAGCCAAAGGTGTGGAATTGCTGTGTGTCTGGCCACTGCTATACAGAGAAAAATGACACAGGAACGCAAATCAGCAGCCAATTAGCGTTTGACATATTTTAGATCAAATACCCGTGAAAACCTCCCTTGTGTAGACATCCAAAAGCCTTAAGAATGCTGTTGGTCACCGCCATCTTGGATGTGATATCAGCAGTCCCAGCAGAGCTGTCACTCAGTGCTCTTCCCTGGCTGATTTATAAAATCTTATATGGGGAGGGGCAGAGAAGCTGGAACAGCACAGACATTAATTAGACACTCCCAGAAAAAGAGGAAAAGGGCTTATGAAGTGTAAGGAGGCTGTGCTAGAGTTTTTGCTATCAAGTTTGGAAGCACATTAGAAGTAAAAAAAAATGTTTTTGGAAAGGAAAAACACTGCAAACAAGCATTTGAAATACATGACTTGCAGGCATTCTAGACATATTTATGTTACGCTGACTAATAAATATAACACACTGGTACATTAATTGGAAATTATCAGGTTTTGGGTCAATATAATGTATATACTATATTTCTTATCATATACATCCTTAACGTGTATTTTCACTTTTGTAGTCACATTTGAAAAACCTCCTGTCAGGACCTAGATCACCTGCTGGTGACACTGTAGTTCCCAGAGCAGAATGTTGTAGTTCCAGTGTCCACCAATGGGTGTCTCCCAGCAGCCAGCAGATCTCATTGGCCCTCACTGCTGTCAATCACAGCCAGTGAGGAAAGAGTGCGAAGTGTGTTAATGGACGCACAGAGCTAGCTCAGGAGTTCCCGAGAAGAGATCAGAGAAGAGGAGGAGGATCAGGGCTGCTATGTGCAAAACCATTGCACAGAGCAGGTAAGTATAACATGTTTGTTATTTAAAAAAAAATAAGGATTTTAGAATCAAAAGGGGGGAGTGTGGGAATAGAAAAGAAAACATACTCTACTCCCTGCTGCAGCATCAATCTGATGCTGCAGCTGTCCTCTGCAGGCTCCAAGCCAAAAAACCTGACTGCTCATCACTCAGATCTCAGTTAGCTCTGAGCAGCATGCTGAGATGCTGAGCCAGCTGCTTATCAAACATCTGGGTGGATTCCAACATTATTGTTGGGATCCTTTCAGGGCCTGGAGTTTCTCTGTGACGTCATCCAATAGCGGACTTTACCCACAGTTGGCTGATTCTGGGTCACATGAGAGCACAAGTAAGTGTGCTCCTGTGACCCATAGGAGAAGTATTACCAAAAAGGTTTTGGCCATACTTCTCTTTTAACATACAATGCAAACTTTTAAGTTCTCCGTTAGAACACAGTATTCAGATCTAGTTAACAACTGATGAGCAGGCCCGTCGCGACAGGACAGGCAAAGCAAGCAATTGCTTGGGGCCCCGAGCTAGCTGGCCCCGGCGCCCAGGTCATTGGATTTAATTTAACAGCAGCGGGAGCCAATGGCTGTGCTGCTATCAATTCATCCAATCAGGACCCGAGACACCAGCTTTTGCTGGTGTGCTCGTCCCTGGGACATGATAGGGGTTGCATAGAATGCATTGAGGTGAAAAACCTCAAAGGTTTACAAACCCTTTAACTTACCCTTTAAGTTATGCTATGTGAATATGCAACAAGTGTTACAAATTTAAAGTAGGTGTTATCCCAATTTGGCTGCAAAAGTTGAAATGCACTTTAGGGGTTAATTTACAGGAGTACACTGCCCAATACAGATTTAGGAGCAGCTTGTTTATGTTTTTGTACTAGTGCTGAGCTGTATGTTGGCAACCAATGTAAGTGAATGGATACCTATCAGCTACAGTATTTGAACTCTCACCTGAGTTTACAGGTACACAGAGCCTATTGCACCTATTCTTAAAGCAGTAGTAAACCGCAGGAAGTTTTTTTTTGTACTCTGCAAGGTAAAGGCATAATGTGCTAGTATGCATCACATACTAGCACATTATGTTAAACTAACCTTAAAACAAAGCCCTTCCAGCACCAAGCTGTCATCGCTGTAGGTGCTCCCATTTTCACCAGTCTTCCTTCCAGGTTCGCAGACTGTTGTGTGACTGGCCGGAGCCGCAGTTTACGGCACAGAGCTTCAGAGCGCATGTGCCAGTGATGTCACTGGCTGCATGTACAGTAAATATCTCCTGGTGCATGTTTAGGAGATATTTACACTACCTATAGGTATACCTTATTATAAGCTTACCTATAGGTAAAAGTCAGAGATGGGAGTTTACTAACACTTTAACTGTAATGGATGTGATCATGGTGAAATGTCTTTTCCAATACATGCTTTATATATCTAACATATATCAACCTTAAAAAACATATTTGCAAAGCTTAGCTTATCCCACCCTTGCTGCTGTGGAACTGAAGAGTTAACAGAAGGACAGTTAACAGAAGAATTGCACCTCCTCTAAGAATACACTCAAAGTTAACACCATTTCAGGAGAAGTAAGAATGCCTCTGCAAGAACAAAGCTACTTCCTCAAATCAGCACCAAGCTAAAACCAATGTTTTATCACTATATGTATTTTTATATTTGTGGTTTGTATGCCCCAGTCTGTTTGATGTGTCTTAACCACTTAAGCCCAAGACCAATTTGCAGCCAAAGGACCAGGCCCCTTTTTTCGATTTAACTGACAATTGCGCGGTCGTGCGACGTGGCTCCCAAACAAAATTGGCGTCCTTTTTTTCCCACAAATAGAGCTTTCTTTTGGTGGTATTTGATCACCTCTGCAGTTTTTTTTTGCGCTATAAACAAAAAATGAAGATTTGGAAAAAAATGCAATATTTTTAACTTTTTGCTATATTAAATATCCCCAAAAAATATATAATTTTTTTTCCCTCAGTTTAGGCCTATACATATTGTTCTACATATTTTGCAATTAGCGATTATTGATTGGTTTGCGCAAAAGTTATAGCGTTTACAAAATAGGGGATAGTTTTATAGCATTTTTATTAATATTTTTTTTTTTTACTAGTAATGGCGGCGATCAGAGAATTTTATTGTGACTGCGACATTATGGCGGACACATCGGACATTTTTGACAGATTTTTGGGATCATTGTCATTTATACAGCAATCAGTGCTATTTAAATGCACTGATTCCTGTGTAAATGACACTGGCAGTGAAGGAGTTAACCACTAGGGGGCGGGGAGGGGTTACGTGAGCCCTGTGTGTGTTTTCTAACTGTCTGGGGGTGTGGCTTGTCGTGTGATGTCACTGATCGTCTTTCCCTATGACAGGGAACAGACGATCAGTGACTGTGTCACTAGGAAGCATGGGGAGAGGTTTGTTTACACATACCTCTCCCTGTTCTTCAGCTCTGTGACCCGATCGCGGGACACCAGCGGCGATCGGGTCCACTGGTCCCGCGGCCGTGGTCACGGAGCTCAGGACCGGGTCGCGTGACCCACGGCTGGGCTCTTATAGGAAAACGTACCTGTACGTTGATGTGCCCAGCCGTGCCATTCTGCCGACGTATATGTGCAGGAGGCGGTCCTTAAGCGGTTACTCTTTAACTGAGTTGTATAAAGGTCTTGAGAAGTGGAAATATTAAACAGAAAGTATTATACTCTGAACTGGTGTCAGCGTAATACTTCAGAGCGTGCATGCTTTATATTCAATCTGATCAGGGGTAGATATAATAATATCGGACAATGACAGCCAATGACAGCTGATCACATGATGTAAACAATAGCTCGGTAATCATTTTTTTTTTCTCTCACGCTGACAGCGTGAGGAGAAAAAAAAAACTATCACCGGCTCATCTGCAAGGGACATCGGTCCTGAAGAGGAAGAGGCCTCATCTGTGCCACCTGACAGTGCCCACAAGTGCCACCTATCAATGCCCCCCAGTGGTGCCTATCAGTGCCACCTATCAGTATTGCCTATCAGTGTAACCGATCAGTGCCCATCACTGGCACCATCAGTGCCCATCACTGCCACCTATCGGTGCCCATCAGTGCCGCCTCATCAGTGTGCATCAATGAAGGAGAAAAATGACCTGTTTTTAAAGTTTTATAACAAAATATTAAAAAAATATATATTTTTAAAAAAAATGTGGTCTTTTAAAATTTTTTTAACAAAAAATAAAAACCGCAGAGGTGATCAAATACCACCAAAAGAAAGCTCTATTTGTGGGAAAAAAATTATAAAAATTTCATTTGGGTACAGTGTTGTATGACCGCGCAATTGTCATTCAAAGTGCATCAGCGCTGAAAGCTGAAAATTTGTCTGGACAGGAGGGGGGTTAAGTGTCCAGTAAGCAAGTGGTTAATGGCACTGGTGCAATTCAGACAAGACTTTGCATTTTCTCAAAGTGTTCTCAGATTGGACAAGGTTCAGACCGTGATGTCACCTCTCCACCTCGTCCAATCATAGAATGCTTTGCATTCATGGAGTAAATGAAATGGAAATTCTCGTACAACAGAATAAAAAGAAGTGATGTAATGTGTTGTATTGTATTTGTATTCAATCGACAACTGTACTGAGTAAACGAAAATCATACGATCTGATATTGTACGAGAGTTTTTTGTAGTTGCCCCATCAGATAATATCGAATGAACTATTGTGATCGGCTTTCAAAAGCTGTGTACTAACAATCAGATTATTGTACGATCGATTCGAAAGCAGTATATTTTGTACGATTTTCAGATTGTGTGTACGGGCCTTAAGACATAAGGTAATCTCTTAAAACTGATCTCTGGGTAAAAAGCTACATGCACAGTTTAAATACTTATAAGAAAGCTGTTTTACCTGTCAGTGAACTCTAGAACTGAAACGCTAATCGCAAACAGAGAAAAGTCAGAAGTCCATATGTACATATTTGTTCTGGGTCCCTGACTGAAAGTATTGAGGGTAGATAAAACAACCAGGCACATAGCATGTTTATAATGAGAATTAGGCAATGGCAGCATCCAGGTTTTTTTGAGACATATCAGGTCACTTACCTTTATCATTTTGTTTCTGAGGACATGAATACAGAACTATACACACACACATGGTTTCAGGATTACATTTTTTGTGTGTTTTCGTGGGTTGTGCAAAGGACAGCCCATTTCCTTAAATGGGCTGCCCTATGCGCGACAAATGCGACAAAAAAGATCCAGAAGCTTTTCAGGCGTGTTTTGGTACGTTTGTAGCGTGATCACCATGTGAATGCTAACCGTATTTGAATCAATGGCACCCAAACAGGTGTTACATGTTTTCCCACGATTCAAAGTTGCTCAGGTTTGAATAGGGCCTAAGCTTTTAAATATTATTATTATTATTATTATTAATAATAATATTAATAATAACTCTAACGAGCAGGGCTCACTGATTCCTCCTATATTAAATTGTATTGTAACTGTACTGTCTGCCCTCATGTTGTAAAGCGATGTGCAAACTGTTGGCGCTATATAAATCCTGTATAATAATAACAATAATAAAAATAATAAATATCATTTGGACAGAAAAGCATTTTGGTGCCATCTAGTGGCATATTGTATTATTTTATGTTCAAATCAGTGACAAAGCTAAATGTATCTTCATGCATAAAATACGTAGCATATCCTCATATACTGTATTTCCTGCTAAAGACTGGGAAAGTGAGAGCAATGGTAAGAAATAACCTTATTTTTTTTATTTTTTTTTATAAACAGACATAACTACAGCAGGCTACCAACTCTATACCATAATTAAACAAGATTTTTTAAGTACACAATGAAATATCACCACAGTGGACTATGACTGTCTTTCAGCTGTAGAAGGCTATTAGCCATGGATCTGGTATAGTAGTGGACCTTTTTGAAGTTCAAAGCTGATATCAGCATAGGATTTGAAGTGATGGTTTCTTATAGTCTTTTATTTTTTTTTTCTCCCTGAATTATCAAGCATTTATTTTAGGCACTGATAGGTTCCCTGGCAGGTGACATTAAAGAAGTTGTTTGCAAGCCGTGCTGAAGTCACGCTGTGCGGGGTGGCTTTAGAGTCGGATGACTTTGAAGCCGCTCCAGTGTGAACCGAGACTAAAGCCTCGTACACACGATCTGATTTTTTTGCCAACAGAGCGTCAGACTTTTGTCTGGGCATGTGCCAGGAATTTGTCTTGTATACAAACGGTACACAATTGTCGGGCAACAAACACGAACATGGTGACGTACTATGTGGAATTTCAGCTCTTGAGCGCCACTCTTTGGGCACCTTCTGCTAATGTCGTGTTTGGTGAGCATTGGTTCCGAGCATGCGTGTTTGTACTTTGGACTTTTGTGTGACGGACTTGTGTACACATGATATGAAAATCTGACAACAGACCGGTGTCCAACAAAAAGTTACTAGCCTGCCATCCAACATTTGTTGGCGAAAAGTTGGACAACAATTGTCTGATGGAGAGTACTATCGGTCAGATTTTAGGCAAACAGTCTGTCATCACACAATTCCCGGAGGAAAATCCGATCGTGTCTACGAGGCTTTAGTCTGTGCAAAAAAAAGTATTTTGACAAATAAAAATAACGACTAGTTCAATGCTTTAAGATACAAATAATAAAAAGTGCGCTACTCTCTTTAACCACTTCAATACCAGGCACTTTTGTCCCTTCCTGCCCAAGCCAATTTTCATCTTTCAGCGCTGCTGCAAATACTGCAGCTGCTGACTTTTAATAATCGGACACTTACCTGTCCCAGGGTCCAGCGATACAGGAGATCGAAGCCCACTCGTCTCCCCCTCCGCTCGGCATTCTAACTGTGGGCGCCCACTGCACATGCGCGGCGGCGCCGTGACTGTCCGCGCAATCATCTGGGACCTGTCACGTGTCCCAGATTGACAAGAGGGAGGGGGAGAGGCGATCTCCCTTCCTGCGCCGAGGGAAGTGACGTCAGGAGCCCAGGCACCGAAGGAGGCAGACTACGAGGGACCCCCTAGCAACAGGCACAGGTGCTTTTTTTAAGCACATTAATACATTTTATATTGGGGTGGAACTTTCACTTTAATGCAAGGAATGCATTAAGGGAAGAAATGTTTACACTTTACAACTACTTTAAACCTAACCAACACATGTCAAAGTTGAAAAATTGGGCTTGGGCACTAAGATCTGCTTTGATCCTGGCCATGAAGTGGTTAAGAACTGATCCATGATAGTTAACCACTTGCCTACTGGGCACTTTTACCCCCTTCCTGCCCAGGCCAATTTTCAGCTTTCAGCGCTGTCGCACTTTGAATGACAATTGCGCGGTCGTGCAACACTGTACCCATATGAAATTTTTATCCTTTATTTCAAACAAATAGAGCTTTTTTTGGTGGTATTTAATGACCACTGGGTTTTTTGATAAAAAAACAAAAAAAAGGCGGAACAAGAAAAAAAACAAAAAACTTTTTTCTTAGTTTGTTATAAAATTTTGCAAACGGGTAATTTTTCTCCTTCGCTGATGTGCGCTGAAGAGACTGCACTGATGGGCACTGATAGGTTGCACTAATGGGCACTGATAGGTGGCACTGATGAGGCTGCACTGATGGGCACTGATAGGCGGCACTGAAGGGCACTGATAGGTGACACTGAAGGGGAGTACTGATAGGTGACACTAATGAGGAGACCCTGTCAGGCAGCACTTGTGGGCACTGTTGGGACTGCCCTGATAATCAGGACACTTAGACCCCTTGCACACTGCCAGTGTTTTTCAGGTGCTACAGCGCTAAAAATAGCGCCTGTATAGCAAATGAAAAAAGCTGCTCCATGCACTCCAGTGTGAAAGCCCGGGGGCTTTCACACTGGAGCGTTGCGCTGGAGCGTTGCGCTGGCAGGGCGTCACAAAAAGTCCTGCCAGCAGCTTCTTTGGAGCGGTGAAGGAGCGGTGAACTCACCACTCCTCCGCCGCTCCTCCCCATTGAAATCAAATGGAGCAGCCCTGCGATACCGCCAGCAAAACACCGCTCCGGCGCTGTTTTGCGGGCGGATTTAAACCCTTTCCGGCCGATAGCAGTGGGCGGGGGTTAAAACTGCCCCATTAGCGACCGAATATCGCCACTAAAATGATGGTAAAGTGGTGCTAAAAATAGCGCCGATTTACCGCCAATGCCCTCTTAGTGCCCTGATTATCAGTGGTGATGTTACTTTAATAAAAGCTGGTTATTGCCTCTCTTATGCTCTCCTCACGCTGACAGAAAAGCCAATAACCGGCTTGTGTTTACATCCGTGATCGGTAAAGGGCAGCTGTGATTGGCCCTTTACCCTGATCTGTGATCAGCCGAGTCCGAAGGATGCCCTCCCGGCAAAGTAAGCCTGTGCTCTAGCCATCATTCTGCTATAGCGCGGGTGTGAAGTGATTAAAAGGAGTTTACAAAACCCCCAAGGAACCATTAAAGTACAGCTACTCCTCGTTTAACGACTTACCTGTTTAACTACAACTTATGACCACCCCTCCCCACCCGAACGACACGCTATACATCATTGTATTGTACAGTACAGAATTTTCATTTTTGTTCAGTACTTACAGTATGCAAATTAAAACAATGTTATTGAGCCTGAGTTTTGTGAGGAGTACCTGTATAACTAAAGACAACATATTTTTTTTATGTTTTGGATTGAATGCAGAGAGATTAGAAGACTTTTACTACAGTCTGTGACCCCTTTTAGGGAGATTCACCCTCTCTGTTTGCCCCGTTTACCATTATCACTGAGAGTGAAAGTGAAAGATAATCCCATATTTTGAGTTGTCATAAGAACAGGAATAGAGGTGAAATATTCCAATGGAGACAATAGTTCTGGTGATGCTGGAGACAACCAGGAAATTCCTCACTTTTGGAGGGATTTCCTCTCACTTCCTGTTTTTGCCTAATTGAAATTGAATGTATCTCCTCAATGTATAATCTCCTCAATGAGAAACAAAGGGCAAAAAAAGTGGTTAACCCCTCCCCTTACTCTTCTTATTCAAAATGAAAAAAGTTTTGCCTTTAGTTCTACTTTAACACCTTCGGCCTATAGTAAAATGACGGCCGGGCAGGAGGTCTCTTGTTTAGCAAAATAATCTGTCACAGCTGATGACTGATCACTGCACCAGCCTGCTGCCAGTGTCATGTGATCACTGTGACCAATCACAGCAGATCACATGACAATTGTAAACAATGGATGGCGTTATTTCATGCCATCCATTGTACACAATTGTGTTGCTAGCTGTGGTTGGTCACAGGAAACACGTGGTACAGAGAGGCCAATCACAGCCCATCTATACGATGTGATTAGTTTTTACCAATCACAGCTAATCACAACAAAACAAATTTCATTAACCAGTTTTATTCAGTAGAAATAGTTGCTTATGCCAATGAAATTCATTGGTATATGCAATCATAATGTGTAAAAAAAATTCTGATCACTTCCCCAGAGTAGTACAATGTTACAATGGTAACACTGTATTGGTCTGGTCACAGTGTGTTAGAAAAATGTATTTTTATTTTTTACATAATGTCACCCTGATCACTGCCACACAATTATATAATGCTGTACTGCACTGGTGACAGAAAAACAGACAATATGTAAGAGGAAGATAAAAAAAGGACCAGAGAGTGTAGAGGAATGTAAAAAATAATGCTAAAAAGTAATGCAAAATGGAAAATGTGAAATAAGGATTAAAAGTGAAAGAAGTGAAAAAATCTGTGAGTGAGAATAACAAATAAAAATAAAGGATGATCATAAAGAAATGTAATGTAGTGATAACAATAAAAGAAAAAAACAGATGAATAATGAGTGAAATAATAAAAGATGTTTTATGGTGAAAATGAGAAGAAAAGTGTGTATGGTATTTGTTTATTGTGAATTTTTTAAAAAAAATAAGGAACTCTTTTGAAAAAAATTTAATGAAAATAAGGTGAAAAAATTAATTTTTTAATTAAATGTAAAAGACAAACAAAAATGGTAATGAACTACTGACAATGGAGTTTGCAGTCTCCAATAAAAACATTTGCAGCTCGATCGTCCTGCTCAAGGAACATCATGAAGGATGGCCGAAAGAAAGTCCTAAAAGTATCCTAGGAAAAAGACAAAAAGTGCCTATGATGGGCAGAACAAGTCTAGTCATCTGTCCATTCCATTGAAAAACTGTACTGTTCTTCATATTCCATTCTACCATACTACTTCTTGTGTCCATAGATGTGGGTAATGAAGGGGGTTTTTACCATGATGAAGTACTAAATGCTGTGTTCAGAAATGTTCAACTGTGCAGCAGATAAAAATGATAAACAGCAATGACTAAACTTACTAATAAATATTATTGGTGGAAAAGGAAAAAAAGCGCTAGACAATGGCTTCCATCAAAAATATGTATATAAGATGATGACTAAAAAGTCTTGCTTAAAAATCCACTCAAGAATAAGACTAAAATCCAAGCTTAGAGGTCAAACATTTAGAAAATAAAGATGAAATATTGTTGATATACAGCTGAATCTTTTTATTTTGCAAATCTGATTGAAAAATGTCATTGTAATATGGCAGAAAAGGTAAATGTATATGTATCAACAATCCTCCCAGACTATCATTGTTGCAGTTTACCTGCATTTTGATAAGAAACTGAACCGCCCAAAAACAGCATTCACTGCTACTGTTTACATCTGTGTGTTTCTGTGGATTGTGGTTTACCTTGCAGCTATTTCCCTCCAGTTTCCATAAAATGATCGTTTTATGACGCCCATATTGTAAACAAGAAGCAAAACAAATGCAAACCTAAAGCAAACTGGAAGCCAAATGTATACTTCAAAAATGACAATGGTAGAAATTTGCCCTTATTGCTAAAACACTGAACCATCATGTAACTACAAGAGGTTGAGCAATTACAAAAGGTAATCCAAAAGAGTAACTTGAAATATGCAAAGGTATAATACCCAGCTGATCTGTGGGTCGTCTACAATGATAAGTCACATTTTTTTTTTCTGGACTCGCACCCAATTCCACTAACTGGTAAACCCTATGGTGTATCTCTGTTGGTTGTTAACCAAACTTATCTCAAACCATGGTCTTTGCAATATGGCACGGTGTTACTTTAAAGAGGAAGTAAACCCTGATGGTTTTCTTCCTCTTTGTTTCCCAGCAAAGGTAAAGCATATTGGACTACTATGCATCGCATAGCAGCCCATTATGTGTCACTTACCTGACACAGGATCCAGCGATGTCACTGATGTCCCCTGTAGCACGAAGCGTCTGTCTTCCTTCCAGGTATCGCTGCTCCGGAGCTGTGAGTGGCCGGAGCAGCAATGACATCACTCTGGCACATGTGCGCGGGAGCCGTAAGTGACGGCATGTATGCCTTCACTTGCTGCGCGCCCAGTGCGCCTGTGCTGTTGTCTATGGCGCTCATGCGCCGTAGACAGCGGTGCCCTATTTTTGTAAAATATCTCCTTAACCGTGTAGGTTAAGGAGATATTTCTTGGACCTACAGGTAAGCCTTAATCTAGGCTTACCTGTAGGTCAAAGTGGTCTGTAAGGGTTTACAACCACTTTAACTGACAATTGCGTGGTTGTGCAAAGCTGTAATCCAATAAAATGTGTCTTTTTTTCCCCCCACAAATAGAGCTTTGTTTTGGTGGTATTTGATCACCTCTGCGGTTTTATTTTTTTTTTTGCGCTATAAACAAAAAAATACCAACAATTTTCAAAAACAAACATTATTTTTTACTTTATGCTATAAAATATAACCAATAAATGTTTTTTTTTTTAAATTTAATTTCTTCAAAAATTTAGGCCAATATGTATTTAGTTACATATTTTTTGGTAAATAAAAATCCCAAAAAGCATATATATATATTGGTATGCGCAAAAGTTATAGCATCTACAACCTATGGGATATTTTTAAAAATTTTTTTTTTTACTAGTAGGCGGCGATCAACAAATTGTAGCTGGACTGTGATATCGTGGCGGCCATTCTGACACTAACTGACACTTTTCGGGAACCAGTGACACGAATACAGTGATCAGTGCTAAAAAATATTTACTGTCACTGTACTAATGACACTGGCTGGGAGGGGGTTAACATCAGGGGCAATCAAAGGGTTAACTGTGTGCCTATCCTGTGTTTTACTGAACTTTGGGAGGTGCTTTTACTAGAGGAAGACATAGATCCTAGTCCCTGCTTTGCAGAGACACAGGATCTGTGCCTTCCCTCCTGTCAGAACAGCGATCCTGCATTGTTTACATTCCACGCCATTCTGCCTTTCTGATCGAAAATCGGCGGATGCCGCGGTACCCGCCGCTGAGCTCCCGTTGTATGTGATCACAGCAGGAGCGAGCCGCTGGCGACACGCATGTGCTCCCCCTACCCGGAAGAGCCAGATTATGTATATATACGTTATCCGTGCACAGGTGCCGCCCTGTAACAGTAAAACTCCTATAGGGCAGACCTGAAGTAGTTAAGCTATAGAATGGCCATTCTCAACCAGGATTCCCACAGTGGGTGCCAGGAGGTACTCCAATTGTGGCTGATTGACCTCTAATTTGATGCCACCTGCATAGTTCCAAGGTCAATGCCACGTGGCAGAGTTGCCTGCATGAACTCAATGATCTTTTTAGCTGCCTGCAAGGGTGGTATTCCCATTTTTTATATGTGTTCTCTTAAACACCTAGCATCTGCCATTAGAGCAGCTGAACCTAACACGTACGTTTAACTATATAAATATACCTTGTATTCTTGGTTATTTCATTTTACTTCATACTGCTATATCAGCTGTCACTTTCCCGCACTAAACCAAATTGCTCAAAGACCAGTATTGTTCTTATGTTTCTTAGCATGTCTAACTATACACCAGATATATCCCCTGGGATTCTCATATTTCTGTACATCCATGAAGGTATATTTTATCTTCTGTTTACAACTATTTCTGTTTATAATCTATTCTCTTACAATCTATACTGGAGAACTCTGTACCATGGCCTTAACATTTACATGATTTTAGGAGAATTGTGTCTACTACTGCATGTTTTAGTGTTAATCCATTCAGATTTTTTTTAATATACACCAGTTTACTTTGGTTTGGAAACATTAATGCACATCCAAACTGGGGCAAGGGAGAAAAGGAATTCTCCCCGCTGTGTCATTGTATTCTGACAGCGAGGCTCCCCCTCCATCAGAATCCACCGATCAGCGCTGTAGCCTTGGCTGTATGTGCTGATCGACTGAAACATTTTAAGCAGGACAGTTCCTGAGAAGTTTATTGATAGATCTACTTATGAACAGAAATGGCTATACATGGATCAAAATTCGTCCGGTTTCTGCTGAACTGGCCAAATTTCGATCCTTGTATGTGTCAGGGCTGGGCTCAGCCCTTCCTTCTCTGAGCTGGCCGCTCAGCTGTCGGTTAATTGGCAGTTCCACAGTTACATTTTTTTGCGTATTCCGGTGCATTTTTGATTCCAGATGCTTTTTTTTTTTTTACTGTTCTTTTTTTTTTTTTTTACTGTACTGAGGTCCAGTGCGTTTTTGATGCATTCAGCTACAGTCCAGTAAGGAAAACTGCAGCATGTTTTTTTCTGGAACTGACTGAACTGTGTGAACTATGCAATTGGAAACCATTTACCCTACTTTCCATGCATTTTTGATGTAGAAAAAAAACGCACTGCCTGTGGTGTGAACTGGCCCTTAGCCCTCGTTCACATTGGAGGCAGGTTTGAAATCATGCAAGTTCAGCTGTGGCAGAAAACTAACCCTGCACATCACCCTGAACATACCATCCCCACCATGAAACATGGTGGTAGCAGCATCATGTTGTGGGGATGCTTTTCTTCAGCAGGGACAGGGAAGCTGGTCAGATTTGATGGGAAAATGGATGGAGCCAAATACAGGGCAATCTTACAAGAAAACCTGTTATGCTGCGTACACATGATGGGACTTTCCGACGGCAAATGTGCCATCGGAGCGTGTGTAGGCTCCATCTGACAGTTTCCATCGGAATTTCCGTCACGCAAAATTTGAGATCTGGTTCTTTTTATTTTTAAATAACAAACATGTCATACTTACCTCCACTGTGCAGTTCGTTTTGCACAGAGGGGCCCCAATCATCCTCTTCTGGGGTCTCCCATTTTCATCCATATATGCACAACCTGCCAGTGCAACAAAGGGTCCAACACTAAATCTTGGGGCTTGTTAAGACCACAATCGGTTCTGGAGCAACCTTGGCAGAAGATATCTATGGATCTTATAGTGGACTTGCCCCTCCCCTCAGAAGAATTCACAACCATTTTGGTGGCCGTAGACCGGCTATCCAAGGTGGCACACTTCTTGCCTATGATAGGCACACCCTCCGCCCTGGACACTACAAATATTTTCATAAAGGAAATAGTCAGGCTGCACAGTTTACCAGACAGTATAGTTTCCGATAGGGGGGTAGCGTAGTTTACCTCCAGACTTTGGAGAAATGTCTGCAGGATCTTAAAAATGGAAGTAGGCCTATCTTCTGCATACCATCCAAAAAGGCCAAACAGAAAGAACAAACCAAACTCTAGAACAGTATCTCATAGTTTCATAGTTAGTAAGGTTGAATAAAGACACCAGTCCATCTTGAGTGAGTGTCTACGATTGTCCCTATCCCTGTACATTTCACACTCACATCACATGTCCCTACCCTCAAGGAGCCCACAATCAAAGGTCCCCATTCATATACTAGGGCCAATTTTGGACAGAAGCCAATTAACCTACCTGCATATCTTTGGAGTACCTGGAGGAAACCCACGCAGGCACAGGGAGAACATGCAAACTCCAGGCAGGTAGTGTCATGGTTGGGATTCAAACCAGTGACCCTTGTTACTGCTAGGTGAGACTACACTGCTACTTGTTACTGCTAGGTGAGACTAACCACTACACCACTGTGCCGCCCCACACAGTATCTGCAATGCTTTTGTTCCTTTTCTCAAGATGACCGGATCTCCTTATTCCCTTGTGCGGAGTTTGCATAACTCGATGCATTCTGCCACCAGTCACCCTTCTGGGCTAATTATGGGTTCCATCCTTCGTTTTTGCCCAACACCATTCCCGAAGCTTCAGTCCCGGCAGTCCAGGATAGAATAACCTTCATCCAAACAAACTACCAAGTACCGTGTGTAGGCTCCAGAGGTGCTGTGCTAAAAACTCAACAAGACAACAAGAAGAAATATGACAGAAGGAGAAGGGGAGATCCTGTCTTTAACCACATGCCGACCGCGCTATAGTCGAAAGACGTCTACAGCGCGGTCGGGTTTCCCTGAGTGGACGTCCTACGGACGTCCTCCCAGAAACTTGCTCCCGCACGCCCCCTGGGGCGCGCACTCGGGAACATCCGTGACCGCCGGGTCCCGAGGACCCGGCGCATCACGGATCACGGTAAACAGCCGCTGATAGCGGCCGTTTACCACGTGATCGCTCCGTTAAATGGCGGAGCGATCACATGTACACAAACCGGCGTCACGTCATGACGCTGGTTCCTCCCTCCCCTCTCTGTACCGATCGGTACAGAGAGGAGAGAAGCGGAGAGGGGGAGAGACGGGACCAGCGCTGTGGGCTGGATGTGTAGTGCCCACAGCGCTGGTCAATACACTGCTACCGCTGTGCAATGCTCTGCCACCACTGTGCAATGCTCTGCCACCACTGTGCAATGCTCTGCCACCACTGTGCAATGCTCTGCCACCACTGTGCAATGCTCTGCAACCAACCACTGTGCAATGCTCTGCAACCAACCACTGTGCAATGCTCTGCCACCACTGTGCAATGCTCTGCCACCACTGTGCAATGCTCTGCAACCAACCACTGTGCAATGCTCTGCCACCACTGTGCAATGCTCTGCCACCACTGTGCAATGCTCTGCCACTACTGCAATGCTCTGCAACCACTGTGCAATACTCTACCAATACTGTGCAACACTGTAATACTCTGCCAATACTCGCCAATACTCACCAATACTCGCCAATACTCTGCCAATACTCTGCCAATACTCTGCCAATACTCGCCAATACTCGCCAATACTCTTCAATAATTTTTAATAGAAACAAAGAATTTTTTTTTATTTTTTTTACTTTCAGTATTTTTTGATTTATAGCGCAAAAAATAAAAAACCCAGCGGTGATTAAATACCACCAAAAGAAAGCTCTGTTTGTGTGAAAAAAAGGACACAAAATTCATTTGGGTACAGTGTTGTATGACGGAGTAATTGTCATTCAAAGTGTGAGAGCAACGAAAGCTGAAAATTGGTCTGGTTAGGAAGGGGGTTTAACTGCCCAGTGGTCAAGTGGTTAAAGTCAGAGATAAGGTATGGCTCTCTTCTACTAACCTCAAACTTTCTTGTCCTTCCAGGAAACTTGGGCCAACATTTATCGGTCCATTTGAACCTGGTGGCATTTGAACTCTGTCAAGCTCATACAAGATTTAGCCTGTATCCCATGTCTCCCTGCTGAAGCCAGCGGTACCCAGACCATTTCCTGAAAGAGAAGAATCACCTCCACCTCCAGTATCGGTTGGAGACTAAATGGAATTCGAGGTAGAAGCCATTGTGGACTTAAGAGAGGTAGGCAAAATCAGTTCCTTATTAAATGGAAGGGGTATCCTGCAGAGGAAAATTAATGGGAACCTGCAAACAATATACATGCTCCTAGGCTTTTACAGCTATTTCTCAATAGATATCCTGAAAAATGGGCTAGTTTGGGCATCCGGGGGGGGGGGGGGTGGCACAGTCAGGGAAATGGCCATAGGACTGGCAACGTCACCAATACTCATCATGGCTTCACCAGACAAACCTCCAGGCGCATTGGCATACGCAGATTTGCGACAGTGCTAACGGGCGTATGCAGTTGCGCGATGATGCTAACGGGCGTATGCACATGAACGATGGTGCAAACGGGAGCGTTCAGGTTGTGATAGATGCTGACGCCCACTGCCTATATAAACCCATTGCTGAGATCGCTGAGCTGATGGATTATCGTCAGCTCCCCTGTGTTTCCTGTATTCTGATCTTGGACTTCCCGTTGAACGACTCGGTTTCCTCTACCCGCTTATCCAGATCTCCTGGCTTGACCCCTGGCTTATATTCTGACCTGCTTCTGCCTGCTCCACTGCTTCGTCCTGGCTTGGCTCACCAACTCTGCTTCTGCCTGTCTTACCGTGAATGACCTTGGATTGTTCTAGTGACTACCTGAATCTGCTTAAGGACCGATCCTACTGTGTATGACCCCTGGCCTGGTTTCATCTACTGGATTTCCCAGCTACCCGCTATGTCTGGCTCCTTCTTAGCATGCCTGCCACACAGTGAATCCAGCTTGCTTCAGCTGCTCCATGGTGATCAAGTCATCAGGCCACAGCCACCAGCAAACCCTGATTCTTTGGGCACCACCAGGGGGGCCCTATAAGCACCTTGGCCTCCAACTAGACTTCTGACACTGGCACAGAGGTGTCCTATACATGGTGATGGTTCATGTGTTCCTGCCTCCCTCCAGTGCAAAACAAAGAGGGAGTGTCAGGGGTGCCATATACAGGCATCCAGCACAGGGTGATCAGATCACTAGGCTGCACCCTAAAGGAATCAGGAATAAATTGATTTATTAAGGAAAAAGACACGCTTAACCACTTCAATACCAGGCACTTATACACCTTCCTGCCCAAGCCAATATTCTGCTTTCATCACTGTCGCAATTTGAATGACGCAGTCATGCTACACTGTACCCAAACAAATTTTTTTTTATCATTTTGTTCCCACAAATAGAGCTTTCTTTTGGTGGGATTTGATCACCTCCTGCGATTTTTAATTTTTTTTGCGCAACAAATAAAAGACCAGAAATTTTAAAAAAATTAAGTTTTTCTTTTGTTTCTGTTCATTTTTTGTAAATAAGTACGTTTTCTTCTTTAATGACGGGCACTGATATGGCTGCCCTGATGGGCACCAAAGAGGTGGCACTGGTATGCGGCACTGATGGGCACTCGTAGGCGGCACTGATGGGTACTTATGGGTGGCACTGATAGGATGGCCATGGGGGGATGTACCTGGCCATCCACATGTTATGTGCTTCCCCGGTGGTCCTGGCGGCTCCCCTGGTGGTCTGAAGTGGGCATCAGAGGGGGGCTGTGCTGATAAACAATCAGCACAGACCCCCCGTCAGGAGAGCCGCCGTTTGGCTCTCCTCTACTCGTGTCTGTCAGACGCAAGTGAGGAAAAGCCGATCAACGGCTCTTCCTGTTTACATCGTGATCAGCCGTGATTGGACACGGCTGATCACGTGGTAAAGAGCCTCCGCTCTTTACCGAGATCTGTGTAGCGGTGTGTCAGACTGTTATCCTGCAGGACGTCATATGACACCCAGTCAGGATAACTGAATCACCGCCCGGCCGTCATTCTGCTATAAACAACCAACACCGATAAACATAGCCAAACAAGTGAAAAAGCACAAGAACACGGCAACCCTATAAACACCTAAATAACTAAGTATATACAAATGCAAGGAACAAAACAGGGATAACAGATAAAGGGGGGTACAAGGGGACAGGTCTCAGGGTGCGGATAAGAGATACAGGATACAGGGTCCAGGATAGAGGACAGGTGCAGGTCAAGCTCAGTCAGGAATTGAGCTTGCAGGGGGAATACTGAAGTGCTGAGCCTTGGTTAAGGGCGGGCTTATATAGTCCAGCAGTCCCACATCAGGTGTAACTTAATTGTCCGTTAGTAACTTGGCTGGGAGACACACACTGGTGGTCACCAGAACTACATCCTTTGCTGAACGCAACAGTGCCACCTGCAGGTGAACCAAGCAATGACACCATTCCTGACAGGGAGGATATGTGGCAGTGGGACCCTGTGCTATTTGGAAGATTGCTGGTTTACACCAGATTTTGGAGAGACAGGCACGCTTATTGCACAGCTGGGTGCTGGACTATTTTGTTGTGACCTGACTATGGCTCCACCCAAAATACAGGAGGTCTGTGCATGGGAGTCATGTGGACTCCCATTCCTCTGCAAGAGTCAGAGGCTGCATGGGGGCAGCCAGAGTGTGCATGTCTGCAAGAGGCAGATGTAGTCTGTGACAGAGCAGAAATGAGCTGATAGTGATTAAGCTATAAGCGGGCTTGACTCTAGGAACTCTTTTGGTCTGAGGAGAAGACCTAAGGCCTAAGCTGGAGGCCTGAACAGCTGTGTGGCAAGAGAGTAAGTCAGGAGGCTGAACTATTCTGATTGTGCAAGTTGCAGTAATGGTGGAACCCCCTGCGTGGGCTACTGATGTATTTTGTGAACTTCTCCATTCTTTTAAATAAAAGTGGGCTATCATGCCCTTAACCACTTCAGCCCGGAAGCATTTACCCCCTTCCTGACCAGAGCACTTTTTGCGATTCGGCACTGCGTCGATTTAACTGACAATTGCGTGGTCGTGCGACGTGGCTCTCAAACAAAATTGACGTCCTTTTTTTCCCCACAAATAGAGCTTTCTTTTGGTGGTATTTGATCACCTCTGCGGTTTTTATTTTTTGCGATATAAATAAAAAAATAGCGACAATTTTGAAAAAAACACATTATTTTTTACTTTTTGCTATAATAAATATCCCCCAAAAATATATAAAAGAAAAAAATGTTTCCCTCAGTTTAGGCCGAAACGTATTCTTCTACATATTTTTGTTAAAAAAAAATCGCAATAAGCGTTTATTGATTGGTTTGCGCAAAAGTTATATCGTCTACAAAATAGGGGATAGTTTTATGGCATTTTTATTAATAATTTTGACACATTTTTGGGAGCATTAGCATTAATACAGCAATCAATCAATGCTATAAAATTGCATTGATTACTGTAAAAATGTCACTGGCAGTGAAGGGGTTAACCACTAGGGGGCGGGGAGGGTTTAAGTGTGTCCTGGGGGAGTGTTTCTAACTGTCTGAGGGATGGGCTGTGTGTGACACGACACTGATCGTTGCTCCCGATGACAGGGAGCAGCTGATCAGTGTCCTGTCACTAGGCAGAACGGGGAGATGCTGTTTACATCAGCATCTCCCCGTTCTTCAGCTCTGTGACACGATCACGTGTATCCCCACGGCGATCAAGTCCACGGGTTCCGTGGGCGCGATCACGGAGCTCGCGGCTGGCGTGCACTGCTGGCATCGTGCGCGTGCGTGCACAGCGGGAAATTGAAAATAACGTACAGGTACATTACTTTGCCCAGCTGTGCCATTCTGCCAACATATATTGGCTGACAGTGGTCGGCAATTGGTTAAATACCATTTTGGACTGGCGCACTCATTGAAAACGCACCTACCGCTTGAGTCTGATCACCCCAATCTTACAATATACAGTACATACATGGTCTGGTCCCAGTTTCTTGGTGTAGCTACATTTATCTGATCTCCCAGTTGCTGATTCCTGACACTCTGTTTCTGCCCCTACCTCTGGAAGAAGCTTCCAATCAAACTCCCAGCCTGTGAAACCCCGAACAGACCAGTCCAAATAATCGCTGCTCCCTTGATTACAGAAGGAGCCAAAAACTAAATGTATCTAGCATTCTACATTAGGATGCTATACAAGTTCCGGCAAACACAGATTTCGCCAACACTATTCATTAAAGTTTATGTATACCCTCTCTTATACCCGGTGAAGGGAATAGCCTAAGATAATATGCAGAGATGAAATCTCCCTACATAAGTTTTACATGTATATCTTTCTGTTTTTCACTTTCTACAGTCTTTAGAAAGTGCACTTTGTGTTAGAAATGTTTCAGCAGTGGGAGTTTGGGCATACACTGTGTGTGAGCTGATTGGAGGAAAGGAATACCCCCCCCCCCTCCACATAGGCATTGGAACGAAGAAACGTGCAGAGCTGTACTGTGAATAGACCAGCTCTCTGTTTATCTATCTCTAAGCACCCTCCCTGACACAAATTTCCAGCTGCTTTTATTTCCTGTGTCAGAGAGCTTGTCAGAAGGTATCATACTGATAACAGAGGAATGGAGCACCAGAAAGACACGACACTCAGAGCTTTGGAGCGAGATAAGTAAACACTACAGATATTTGTGCCCAGGTCAGATTTCATGAATGGTGTTTACAATCACTTTAAGATGAAATGTGGGAAGGGATTTGCAAGTTCCCAGTAGCTGCCTGCTCAGGTGTGTCTGAGAACCATAACCTGTGAATTAGCTGCAACACAACTCCTCTCCCCCTTCAGTAGCTCCGAAGACTCTTTTTCTCATACATACCATCACTCTTGTGCACATGTAAGCTCAGCATCCAACTGCTGTAAGTTACTCCTGTCTCCCTGTTAGCCCTGCACCCCAGTACTGTAAGTGTCTCGTATTAATATTTTGTGCCCTACCTGCCTGTAAGACCAGAACTCCTGTACTATACTACTGCCATTCCTGTGAGTTTAGTTTTCCATGCTTATCTAGATTCTCGTCTCTGTGCTTCTGTGCCAGCTGTAGGCTGCACAGAGGGACCAAGATCCCAACCACATGTAATAGCCCCATTCATGATCTGGCATTAAATTGGTAGTAAAGTGAGCTTGCATTATAAGCTTACCTGTAGATACAGTGAATATCTCCTATAAGTGTGCTGTTCAGGAGCTATTTACATTGGCAATTACATAAGTGTGCATGCACAGTGGGCTCTGCATTCAGGGCACACTGAGTGTGCCATCAAAGCAGAGAGTGCTATGCTGAAATCATGAGTCCTACAAGCATGCACAGGAGTGATGTCACCACGACCCAGCCATTCATAGATAGACAGGGCCGGAGAACTCAAACCCAGAAAGAAGACAAGGGGAAACAAAAGTGCAGAGATGATGGTGTGCTGCTGGAGGGCTCAGTTTGACAGGTAAGTCTGTTAAAACTTGCTAGTATGTGGTATATACTAGCACATTATGACAATAACCGCCCGGGGCCCAGCTGTTTATTTTTAAGTGTTTACTGCCGCTTTAATTAAAGAACCACCCACTGTCAGAAAAAATAGCTTTACACCACTCCTCCTATATTGCATAAATATGTACGAATCTGTGGCACTCTACTGTCTATATTTGTAAATGCTTCCTGTCTCTGGGATGTTGGGTTAAAAAAAAAAACAGAACATCTACTTCTGGTTAGAGGTCTGGTTGCCTGACAAATTAGAAGCTACTAGGGAGGGACTAAAACATAGTGTAGATAGGCTGACTCTGAGTTCCAGTGCCACACCACAGTTGCTGCCAGTGAGAAGCTCCATTCCAGACTGGTTGGACAAGGGTTGGAGGATCTTCCCATGACCGCTGGCCATGTCTTCAGGTCTCTGACACAAAGACAAACTCTGCATTATGCTTATCCCACAATCATCTGGAAGTCTCTCTCTCTCTCTCTATCTATCTATCTATCTATCTATGGGAAGGGTCCATTTGCCATAACCCCCCCCCCCCCCCCATCCCAGAAGAGGACTACAGATACTGTATATAATGCCAACAGAAATTATGCTTGAAGGAAACAGAAGCGCAACATGGAGTAATCCAGTTTTATTAAACTATAAATACTAGCCAAGTAGGACGCTAATGTAAAATGAGAACCAAACTGGCATAATAATCTGATTGTGAAACATACCATTCTGGCACAATATGAATCCAATGGTTTCCAGTCCAACAGGTTCCAGCAAAGAGCCAGAGGGTGTTATCCAGCGCATGTAGTGATGTCACAAGTCTTGGCCAATACATTGCAAAGTAACATCGTCGGTAAGAGCATCAGACATCACCACCTACTCCAGCTACAGTATATACCTTGTCAGGGGTTAGCTCAAAGGGGATCACCTTCCCTGGGAAAAGGGTAGTCCAAACAGCAGGTTTCTTAAAATCTGACTTGTAGCCAGTTTTATTTTTAAAAGGTTGCATGAAAATAACACAAACAAAACAGAAATGAAATCCTTACCATCCAGGCACTAACTGATTATTGCAGGTTCCTAATTCAACATGTGAAGGGCTTCTCCCAGTCACCCACAAAACCAAGATAATGCAAACCTTTTCTCTTACAATATAATATCAACACAGTGCTGAACTACTAGTATAAATTCATGCATCAATAATCTAAAATTGTGACACAATGATAACGTCCATGTGTATAGTCCCAATATCAAATGATTGCAAAGTCAACAGATGACATCAAGGATTCAATCTTCACCCAAAACAGTGCACAAATATATCCAAAAGTGCTGATGCTCTCCTCCACCAATGTGCTCTAGCTGCTCACTTTACAATTTGACCCATGTTTCACCAGTGGGTCAGACACAGCAGGTCCCCTTTAAGGGGTTATCACTAGATAGACCCGGCGTGCTGTTTAACATGTAATCCCTCTGTATCACTCTCTTCCTCCTAAGGCCCCATGCACACGAGATGCTGTTAAACGCGCGTTCAGAGGCAGTTGGACACTTTTTTCAACTGCCCCTGAACGCATGCAATGTTATCCTATGTGTCCATGTACATAGTCTTGTTTTTTCCCGTTTTTATGCAGTTGCGTTTAACCTCGTTTTTCCAGAAGCAAAAAAATGCGCTCAGACACTTTAGCCGCAAAACGCGGCTAAACGCAGGCACCTGCGTTTGCGTTTATAAGCCTTTTTAAAGGAACCCAATTTTTTGGACCAGAAAACTCAGAAATATGATGGTAAACCATAAAAAATACTAGAAAAATTTGTTTAAAATGTCGTAATTAGTTTAGATAGTTCATAGAGCATATATACTCACTAATGCATACATGTTTGTGAAATGCATACATGTTTGTGAAATATCCAACGGACATTCGCTGTGCCATCAGCGGATGGGTCCAATATCGCCAAGCTCTGATTCTGGACCTCTCATGCAAATTTGCGACGACGTTGCTGCCTCATCAAGAGCAACATCAGGAGCATTTCCTGACATATATTCAATATGGGATCCATTTCCAATAAAAAAACATAGAAAGAGAGGCAAATGCAAGTGTACAACTGCTCTCTCTGCTGCTGCTGCTCACAAATTAGCAGAGATAGTTAATAATACATGCTTTCTGAGCTTGGGTAGGGTCTATATGATGTTATCTTTACAAATGCTTATAGACGCAAACGCGTCTAAACGCATCTAAACGCGTCTAAACGCGACATGAAAACATAGCAAAAATCGCGTTTTTAAACGCAGGTTTCTGCTTTTTAAAACATGCGTTCAGCAGAGTTTGCATCTGCGTCTCGTGTGCATGGGGCCTTAGTCCTTAGGCCTGATTCACACCTATTCATTTTTAGTGCTTTTTGCATTTTGAAGATTTGCTCTACAGAACGTGTTCCATTAGAAACCATGTTAAATGGGCTGTAGTGCAAATCTGCAAAATGTAAAAAGCACTAAAAATGCAAAGGTGTGAATCAAGCCTTACTGGCTTCACCAGTCTCGAGTCTCCCTCAAGGACATCAGGTATATATAATTGGGAAAAAAACACCGGATCCAGTGCTCTCTGTTGCAATAATTTATTCCCCCCAAAAAATCAGTATACAGGATATTCACAAGTGCGGCACTTGAGCAGTGCGAGCTATTCAGACATGTAAAAACGAGATGACCATGGGATGACATTACCAACTGGGACTTCTCCCCTTAAAGGGGACCTGCTGTGTCTGACCCACTGGTGAAACGGGTCAGATTGTAAGGTAAGCGGATAGAGCACATTGGTGGAGGAGTAAAAAAAACAAAAAACATTTATTTATACACACATCGATCCCCAGAATAAATGTTATGTTTTATTTTAGTCACCATCCTATGGTGTATTATTAATAATCGCTAATGAAAAAGTTAATATCAGTTTCTGTATGAACTATGAAGACATCTTGGAATTCTGACTCCAATTGTTGTAATAGTTACTATCCCTTCCAGAGATCTCTATGCCTGGCCTGAGTAGAAGAGACACCCACTGCTGACAATCTTCATCAGATAGCTGAACTCAAACAAACCAAGCCCGAATGTGTGTTTTGTAAGGGAGGAAGGATTACAGATCCATGCACAGGATAAGGAAATGACCTCACATGAAGGAAGGGAATACAGAAAAAATGCAGTACAAAAAATGGTCACGAGGTGGCCGCATAATAAAAACAAATTCCCCACATACTGCACAGACAGCACAGTTGATTTCAATATATCAAGTTCATATATACAAAGTCTTTTTTTTTTCTCTGGTCAAATTCCAACCCCTCCAACGTACACTGTCAATTCCACAAAAATGGACACCTCCTAGGATCTCTCTAATGATGTTGTCTAAAGTGTAAAGATGAACTATATATGTCTTAATTCCATTACGTACATTGCTACTGTAAGATGCTCACCCAGGTATACCCTGAGCTTACACTGAAAGAACAAAGAGAGGGCGCACCAGCCCAGAGCATTACCTTTATACATCGTTCATACCCCCCCAGCAGCACTGATCTTCTGTGGCTCCCTTGTAGCTTTCTGCATCTCCTCCTCTTCCCTCCTGCCGGTGTTCTATCACCAAGTGTCCGGCTGTCACTAGGTGTCCGAAGTGTACTGCGCATGCACAGTACGGAGCATGAAGATGTTCGGAAATTGTCGGAAGATGAACGGCGCCTGCGCCGTGAGTCGAGGAGAAGCCCCCACCATCCAAGGGACATAGGGTTAGTCAAATTTAGAGGGCCCCTCGCGGGCTCGCTTCGCTCGCCACGCTTCGGGCACGGCCTCGCTGCGCTCGGCTCTTTTATATTCTAACTCTATGTCCACTTGGATGGTGGAGCTTGAAAGTGGACTCAAGGCGCAGGCGCCGTTCATCCTCGGCAATTTTTGGAATCTGTGTGTCCTGTGTACTGTGCATGCGCAGTACACCTCGGACACTTCGTGATGGGGGACTGGTAATGATACAACACCGGCTTAGAGTGCTGCAAGGGAGCCACAAGGGGATTTACCTCTAAACCCCCCCGTACTGCTCCTACCGACTCACCTTTTACTGACACCCCCAATGTCCCTTTTACCAGCCCCCTCCAGAATTAACACAGTGAGTGATCGGTGCTGATCGCTCCTGTGTTCATCCATCACTGAAGCATAGTAAAATGTGTTTACTATGCTTCAGCCTGTTAATGAATAGGAGTTTCTGTACAGAGACTTCTATTCATTCATATTCAATGCAGCTGAGGCTGCAGAGGAAGGGAATAAGTATTTCCTCATTCCCTTACTCTGTCTCAAGAAAAAGACATCAAGGTTCTGTTTAGACCCCTGATGTTTCACTAAAGTTACCCCCCCCCCCCAAAAGTAAAAAATATTAATAATAACATAGGGGGAATTATAGTGGGGGACAGACTGATCTGGGGGATTGTACTGGGGGCAGACTGACCTGGGGGGACTTTTGTTGGGGGGCAGACTGTCCTGGGGGGGGGGGGGGTTATAATGGGGGACAGACTGACCTGGGAGGGGAAGGTTTTTACTGGGGGACAGCCTGACCTGGGGGGATTTTACTGGGGGTCAGACTGACCTAGGGGATTATAATGGGGGACAGATTGACCTGTGAGAAGGGGGGAAGATTATACTGGGGGCAGACTGACCTGGGAGTGTGATTGTACTGGGGGGGGGGGGCAGACTAACCTGGGGGGGGATTGTACTATTTTAAAGCACTGCGTAAACTGTTGGTGCTATATAAATCCTGTATGATAATAATAATAATAATAATTCTACTGGGGTACAGATTGACCTTTGGGGAGGGGGAAGGATTACACTGGAGAATAGACTAACCTGGGAGTGATGTACTGGGGAACAGACTGACCTGGGGGGGATTATTCTGGGAGACAGACTGACTTGGGGGGATTATTCTGGGAGACAGACTGACTTTGGGGGATTATACTGGGGGACACTTTGACCTGGGGGAGGTAAGGATTATACTGGGGGACAGACTGACCAGGGGGAGGGGATTGTACTGGGGGACACGCTAACCTTGTGTGATGTAGCCACGCCTCTGAAGCCCATCCCACCATCAATGTAATTTGGCCACACCCACTTTTACTCTTCTACTTGCCATGCCCAAGGATGCCCCAGGTCTTTTACAATCCTAGCAACGCTCCTGGCACAATGTGAACCATGCGGCTCTTCACTAAGCACACCGCTTTTTTTTTTTTAAATTGACCAATGATCTTGCACACAGGCCCACTGATTTCATAAAACGCTGCCGTTAGCCTCTGTAGACCTGCATGGCTTCTTCCCAGGATAAGAAGTTTGTGCAGTGGCTTTGGAGTGTCTGTTTCTGAATTTCTTTGATGAGCATGTACTATATATACATTGGTTTGTGAGTATAATATTTTGACGGCGGCTCTTTCGATGTCATATGACGTTGTCCCACTGTCGCCGTGCTTGCGCGCCCACGGGGGCACACAGTGCGGTGACCGGTGGTGCGCTCTGTTCCTGGGACTCAACGCATTCACCAATCTCGGTAAAGAACCAATGACGAGGCTCTTTACCCATGTGATCGGCTGTGTCCAATCACAGCTCATCACATGTAAACAAGGAAATGCTGGTTATCAGCATTTCTCTCCTCACAATGACCATGTGTGAGGAGAGGAGAGACCCGATCAGCGGCATTTTCTTACAGGGGAGATCTGAAAAGACCATCATGGCAGTGATGCCAATCAGTGTCCAGCATTGATGCAAGTCAGTGCTGCTCTTCAGTGCCTGCTCATCAGTGCTGCTTATCAGTGCCACCTATGAGTGTACATCAGTACTGCATATTAGTAACACCTCATCAGTGTCCTTCAGTGCCGTCTCATCAGTGCCGCCAATCAGTGCCCATCAGTACTGCATATTAATGCTACCTCATAAGTGTCCTTCATTGCCACCTCATCAGTGCAGATTATCAGTGCCGATCAGTGCAGCCTCATCAGCGCACATCAGTGAAGAAGAAAAATTACTTATCTACAAAATGTTATAACAGAAACTAAGAAACGTATTTTTTTTTTCTCGGTCTTAATAAAAAATAAAAAACCCAGTGGTGGTTAACCACTTCGCATCCGGCCGTAGCCGAATGACGGCCACAGCGCGGATGCCAAATCCCGGGAGGCCGTCATATGACGGCCTCCCCTTTCCTCGCTCCCCGAGCGCGCTGCCGATCAGTGCCCCACCAGTGCCGATCAGTGCCCACCAGTGCCCACCTGTGCCGATCAGTGCCCACCTGTGCCGATCAGTGCCCACCTTTGCCGATCAGTGCCCACCTTTGTTGATCAGTGCCCACCTGTGCCGATCAGTGCCCACCTGTGCCGATCAGTGCCCACCTGTGCCGATCAGTGTCCACCTTTGCCGATCAGTGTCCACCTTTGCCGATCAGTGCCCACCTGTGCCGATCAGTGCCCACCTGTGCCGATCAGTGCCCACCTGTGCCGATCAGTGTCCATCTGCACATCTTCACAATCAGTACCCGACTGTGCCACCTCATCAGTACCCGCCTGTGCCACCTCATCAGTGCCCGCCTGTGCCACCTCATCAGTGCCCGCCTGTGACGCCTCATCAGTGTCCGCCTGTGACGCCTCATCAGTGTCCGCCTGTGACGCCTCATCAGTGTGCATTTGTTCCACTTCATTAGTGCACATCTGTGCCACCTCAGTGCCCATCTGTGCCACCTCAGTAACCCATCTGTGCCACCTCAGTAACCCATCTGTGCCACCTCAGTGTCCATCAGTGCAGGCTTAGTACACACCTGTGTAGTCGCACCAGCAACCAGCAGCATGTCCAAAAGGGTCTATTCCGCAGAGGAGGCGTTCCAAATCCTTTCCCAGGCCGACGAGAGCAACGGGGAGCTCTCTTCAGATTCCTCTTCATACATCGATTCTGAGACTGACATAACTTACGAGCCAGTCCTCAGTAGCGAAACATCGAGTGACTCGGAGGAGGAAGAGATTCGGCCGGCCAAACGAAGGCGTTCTGAGGAAGCAGTGCCATCCACCAGCACCGCAGTGCCATCCACCAGCACCGCAGTGCCATCTACCAGCACCGCAGTGCCATCTACCAGCACCGCAGTGCCATCTACCAGCACTGCAGTACCTCGGCAAGAAAGGCCAAGGACCCATGCCAGCCTTCCCTATGCCCTTCAAAACCCCTTGTGGCTTCCTCCTAATTCAGGAGAAGCCAACATTCCCCCTTTCACTGCCCAGCCAGGAGTCCAGGTGGACACACAGAATTTTACCCCAATAGATTTTTTTAATTTAATTTTTACAGAGGACATGTTAGGATCAATTGTGGCCCAGTGCAATCTTTATGCCCAGCAATTTATTTTTCAAAACCCAACCTCATATTATGCCCATCCCTATGAATGGAGAGACCTAACGGTGGAGGAGTTCAAGGTTTTTTTAGGCCTCACATTCAACATGGGACTCACCAAAAAAAACACCTTGATGTCCTATTGGTCAACCCAGCCCCTCCAACACATGCCAGTCTTCTCCAAGGTTATGTCCCGAAACAGGTACCTCATGATACAGAGGTTCCTTCATTTTAATGACAATTTCCAGTGCCCTCCCCGAAATGACCCAAATTATGACAGGCTTTTCAAAATTCGCCCACTTTTAAATTATTTTTCCCAAGTATTTCCCCAGCTCTTTACCCCGGACCAACACATATGTGTGGATGAGTCCCTTATTAAATTTAGTGGCAGGCTCAAAATAAAACAATTCATTCCCAGCAAAAGGGCCCGCTATGGGGTGAAGGTGTACAAATTGTGCGACCGAGTCACAGGGTACATGTATGCCTTCAAAGTCTACGAAGGGAAGGACACCCAGCTGCAGCCCCCTAATTGCCCGGACTACTTGGGATCAAGCGGAAAAATTGTTTGGGACCTCATATATCCCCTACTGGAAAAAGGCTACAATTTATATGTAGATAACTTCTACACATCCCTGCCCCTGTTCCACAACCTCCACCGGATGAAGACACCAGCATGTGGCACCGTTAAAAGAAACCGGAAGGGCTTTCCTCAAAGTCTCGTGCATCAAAAATTGAAAAAAGGAGAAACGGCAAGCCTGAGAAACAAAGAGATTTTGGCAGTGAAGTGGAGGGACAAAAGGGATGTCTACATGCTGTCTTCAATCCACAATAACACCTTTGTAGAAATCCCCAGAAGAAATGGCCCCATAAACAAACCCAAATGTATTTACGATTACAATTTGTATATGGGGGGAGTCGACTTCAACGACCAAATGATGGAACCATATCTTGCTACACGACGGACATACCATTGGTACAAGAAAGTTGCAATATATTTTTTTCAATTGGCAATATATAATTCGTATGTCATTTACCGGAACTCCACCCAAAACCCCAAACCCTTCCTTGGCTACCAGGAGGAAGTTTTCACTGTCCTTGTATTCCCGAGCGGCCCACCAGAAAATATGCAATCCGATGTTGTTAGTCGACTCTCCCACTGCCACTTTCCTGATAAAATCCCTCCCAAACCAACAGGCCAACGCCGTCAAAAAAAATGTAAGGTGTGTACCAAAGCAGGAATCAGAAGAGACACATCCTATCATTGTGCAGATTGTCCTTCCCAACCAGGCCTCTGCATAGGTGACTGTTTTCGCCGTTACCATACTTCAATAAATTATTAGTGAAGTATGGTAAACGTAATCTTCAGTTCCTGCCCTACACACCTTCACACCCCTTATGCCACTGCCTGCTCTGTAACTGACCCTGGCTTGTTATACGACCACGCTTCTGCCTAACGATTCTGTACCTACCTCTGCCTGATCTGGAACTGACCCTGGCTTGTTATACGACCATGCTTCTGCCTAACGATTCTGTACCTACCTCTGCCTGATCTGGAACTGACCCTGGCTTGTTATACGACCATGCTTCTGCCTAACGATTCTGTAAATACCTTTGCCTGATCTGGAACTGACCTTGGACTGTTTGACCATGATATTTGCCTGCCTCTTGGACTGATCTTGTACCCTGCTACTGGACTAGTGGGATTCAACACAGGGGTCTCACATATGTGAGGGGCTCCAGAAATGTTTTTCTGGATGAAGAAAACAATTTTTTGGTTTTCTCAATCCTAGATTAGGGTCTGGAGGCTCGGAGGCTTCAAAGAGATTTGGGTGGGAGAAGCCTCTACCCCTGTCCCCATTCTGTCCTGAACGAGGCCCTACTTCTGCCTGCTGCCTGTAGGACTTTCTGTCGTCATGCCTCTGCCTGTCGCACTGACCACACCACATGTCCTGCCTACTACCAGGACCAATATTTTTGGCACTGCTGACAATATCTCTGCCTGCACTGACCCTGGACTTTATATGGACAGTATCCCTGCCTGGACAATTGTGTTCACCGTTGCTGACCAAGTCCCTGCCTGCTGCCTGGACCAGTGCTATCCTCCTCTGTACAACTGCGCTACTACAACCACAGGTAAGCTTTTGTTTACGCTTTGCTCAGCATAATGTATTTTGGGGTGTAATTCTTGGTATGTGCATGCTATGTGTCCCTGGAATACCTGATGGTGTTCCTTGCATTTTGGATCTCTGTATGTGGCCAGACTGTGTAGAAGTCTCATACGCATGGTATCGCTATACTCAGGAGGAGTAGCAGAATGTATTTTGGGGTGTCATTTGTGCTATCTAATAGCTACCTGTTGGAAATATCTTCTAAACGGACAACTTTGTGTAAAAAAAATGCGTTTTCATTTTTTTTCCACATTTTCCAAAAACTTCTGGAAAAAAATGTACCATTCAAAAGACTCATTATGCCTCATAGATTATACGTTGGGGTGTTAGCTTTCCAAAATGGGGTCATTTTGTGGGCGTTTCCATTGTCCTGGTGCTCCAGGGCCTTCAAAAGTGTAATAGGTGGTTGAGAAATGTGATGTGTAATTTATGCTCCTAGAACACCTGATGGTGCTCCCTGCATGTTGGGCCACTGTATGTGGCCAGGCAGTAAAAAAGTCCCACACATGTGGTATCGCTATACTCAGGAGGAGTAGCAGAATGTATTTTGGGGTGTCATTTGTGCTATCTAAATGCTACGTGTTGGAAATATCTTATAAACGGACAACTTTGTGTAAAAAAAATGCGTTTTCATTTTTTTTCCACATTTTCCAAAAACTTCTGGAAAAAAATGAACCATTCAAAAGACTCATTATGCCTCATAGATTATACGTTGGGGTGTTAGCTTTCCAAAATGGGGTCATTTTGTGGGCGTTTCCATTGTCCTGGTGCTCCAGGCCCTTCAAAAGTGTAATAGGTGGTTGAGAAATGTGATGTGTAATTTATGCTCCTAGAACACCTGATGGTGCTCCCTGCATGTTGGGCCACTGTATGTGGCGAGGCAGTAAAAAAGTCCCACACATGTGGTATCACTATACTCAGGAGGAGTAGCAGAATGTATTTCGGGGTGTCATTTGTGCTATCTAAATGCTACGTGTTGGAAATATCTTATAAACGGACAACTTTGTGTAAAAAAAATGCGTTTTCATTTTTTTTCCACATTTTCCAAAAACTTCTGGAAAAAAATGAACCATTCAAAAGACTCATTATGCCTCATAGATTATACGTTGGGGTGTTAGCTTTCCAAAATGGGGTCATTTTGTGGGCGTTTCCATTGTCCTGGTGCTCCAGGGCCTTCAAAAGTGTAATAGGTGGTTGAGAAATGTGATGTGTAATTTATGCTCCTAGAACACCTGATGGTGCTCCCTGCATGTTGGGCCACTGTATGTGGCCAGGCAGTAAAAAAGTCTCACACATGTGGTATCGCTATACTCAGGAGGAGTAGCAGAATGTATTTTGGGGTGTCATTTGTGCTATCTAAATGCTACGTGTTGGAAATATCTTATAAACGGACAACTTTGTGTAAAAAAAAAAAATGCGTTTTCATTTTTTTTCCACATTTTCCAAAAGCTTCTGGAAAAAAATGAACCATTCAAAAGACTCATTATGCCTCATAGATTATACGTTGGGGTGTTAGCTTTCCAAAATGGGGTCATTTTGTGGGCGTTTCCATTGTCCTGGTGCTCCAGGCCCTTCAAAAGTGTAATAGGTGGTTGAGAAATGTGATGTGTAATTTATGCTCCTAGAACACCTGATGGCGCTCCCTGCATGTTGGGCCACTGTATGTGGCCAGGCAGTGAAAAAGTCCCACACATGTGGTATCGCTATACTCAGGAGGGGTAGCAGAATGTATTTTGGTGTGTCATTTGTGGTATACATATGCTATGTGAGAGAAATAACCTATTACAATGAAAATTTTGTGGGGGAAAAAAAAAAATCTTAATTTTGCAAAGAATTGTGGGAAAAAAATACAACTTCAAATAACTCACCATGCCTCTTACTAAATACCTTGAAATGTCTACTTTCCAAAAAGGGGTCATTTGGGGGGTATTTGTACTTTCCTGGCTTGTTAGGGTCTCAAGAAATGAGATAGGCCTCAGTACATCAGATGTGATAATTTTTTTATGATTTGCACCACAGCTTGTAGACTCTAAAACTTTCACACAGACCAAATAATTTCCACAAATTTTTGGTTATTTTTACCAAAGATATGTAGAAGTATAAATTGTGGCCAAAGTTTATGAAGAAAAATTAATAATTTGCTAAATTTTATCACAGAAACCAAGAAAAATTTGTTTTTTTTCAAAATTTTCGGTCTTTTTTCATTTATAGCGCAAAAAATAAAAAACCCAGAGGTGATCAAATACCACCAAAAGAAAGCTCCATTTGTGGGAAAAAAAGGACAAAAAATTCATTTGGGTACAGTATTGCATGACTGAGTAATTGTCATTCAAAGTGTGAGAGCACCAAAAGCTGAAAATTGGTCTGGATGGGAGGGGGGTGTTGGTGCCTGGTAGGCAAGTGGTTAAATACCACAAAAAGAAAGCTCTAGCTGTCAAAAAAAACAGTTAAGGGTCATCTCCGTAACTGCCTTACTGTTAGATTTTTTTCACATGAATGCAGTCTCCGCCTGGTCCAGGGCATTGATGAGCACGCTCCATTGGAAATGTACCCGCATGCAAGGCAAAGTAGGCCCCACCCACAAATGGTATTCTCTGTTGCGATCTCTGGCCCTGAAACCTATTCTCATTATTGAGATTCCAGATCTTATACAGCAGGGCCAAGCACAACACTTTATCCGAAACCAGTTAGTTACATCTAGCGGCTGGGAGGTCAAGAGGCAAAGATTGATTGACCTGTGATTCTCAACTTCAGCGTCTGGAACCCTGTTAAAGCCAGGGCACTTACTACAAACCTTTATGTATGCTAAAGTGATTGAGAATTCATAGAATTTCTGAAGGATTTAGTCCTCTGTTCCCTGTTTGTAAAAGATATTCTGCATTTCCTGCAAGTAGGCCTTGGAATAGGTTTAAATGTTAGCCAGGTGTCGGCCCTGTCCCCACCTTGTGGGATACAGTGGCTGTTGCAAATCCTGGTGAACCATTTCTTAAAGATCTGTGCAAGAATTCCCCTTTCAGGAAGATTATTCTTTCCCCTTGGGATTTTAAACAGTGCTGGACATGTTTTCTCACCCTACATTTCTTCTAGGTCAGACTTTCGTAAAAAAATAAAGATGTAAAAATATTTTACAAATTGCTGTGCTCCAGCCCCCTCCCTAAATACTTACCTGAGTCCTTAATCGATCCAGCGCTATGCACAACTGCATCTCTTCTCTCCCCTCTCCTTCTACTCACAGGGACTAAGGCAGCAATGGGAGCCATTGGCTTCTGCTGCCATTAATCCAATGATGTGAAGAGGGATTGGGGGGACAGGGCTTAGCCATGCTGTATGTGTCTATAGATGCTCACAGCCCGACTCTGGATCAAGCCTACATGTCTGCCCCCATAGGAAACGGTTTGCTCTTGGAGAAGACACAGAAGAGGAGGAGTGGACAGAGCCAGTGGGGGACCCCAGAAGAGGAGGTTCGAGTCCGCTCGGTGCAACATTATTGCACAGAGCAGGTACAGTAAGTATATTTATTATTTTAATTGAAAAAATATGTCTTTTTAGAAATGCTTTATTATGATCAATAACACTAATGCCGCGTACACACGTTCGGACTTTGTCCTCCGGACCTAGTCCAGCGGATTGTCCGCCGGACCTAGTCCGGCGGGACTTCCCCACACACGCCCGGACTTCCGAGCGTGTGACTTGCCCACACACGCCCGGACTTCTCCGGCGGACAATCCGCTGGAAAAAGTCCGTGGGACTTTTGAAAATGAACGGACTTGCCCACACACGAAGCAGTCCGTTCATTTAGAACGTAACTTCAGGTATACGTAGCTAGCGTAGGCAGTGAATGCCGCCGCGCTAGCTCCGTCACCTGGCATGGATTTAAAGGGACTCCCCACGCCGAAAAACGGCGTGGGGGTCCCCCCCAAATCCATTTCAGACCCTTATCCGAGCACGCAAAACCGGCAGGCCAGGAAAGGGGTGGGGACGAGCGAGCGTCCCTCCTGAGCCATACCAGGCCGCGTGCCCTCAACATGGGGGGTGCCCTGGGGAAAGGGGGGCCGTGCGGCCCCCACCCCAAAGCACCTTGTCCCCATGTTGATGAGGACAAGGGCCTCTTCCCGACAACCCTGGCCGTTGGTTGTCGGGGGTCTGCGGGCGGGGGGCTTATCGGAATCTGGGAGCCCCCTTTTATAAGGGGGCCCCCAGATCCCGGCCCCCCACCCTATGTGAATGAGTATGGGGTATGATGTACCCCTACCCATTCACCTAAGGTGTAAAATGTAAAGTAAAAAAAAACACACAATTTTGAAAAAATATTTTATTGCACTGCTCCGGGGGTCTTCTTCCGTCTTGGGGGGGTCTTCTCGCCGGACTCCTCCGCCTTTTACCTAGCTCTTTTACCGAGCGGAGAAGTCCGGCTACCTTCTTTGTCGTCGCCGCCGTCGTCTGGGGGTCTCGATCCGCCTTCGGGGGTCTTCCGGGGTCTTCCGGGGTCTCTTCTGTTCTTGCCGCGGTCGTCGTTTTCCGCGCCGCCGGCGCCGCCTTCTTCTTCTTCTTCTTCCGATGTTGACTCGTCGCTCTCTCTGGCCGGAATGCCAGAGCCGCGCTGTGCTGGGACTTATATAGGGACAAGGGGACAGGGGACTTTTATGATCTGCATGCTTGTTCTGGGTCATTCGCTTACAAGTACTGAAAACATTAGTCATGGCTTCACGGCTAGTGGTAAAGCAAGGAAAACCAGGTATTTATAAAGAGGAGTGCAATTGCAGCCCCTGTTTTCCTCTCAAATTAGGGTTTAAAGTGAAACTTCAACCAAAAGGGAAAGTTCTACTTTTCCACTCCCCAACCTCCTCTATCACTTTGGGAAACAGTTTTTTTTTTTTGGGGGGGGGGGGGGTGGGTACCTGGTTTTGACAGGTACCCACTCGCACTTACGGCCCCCCTCCCTTTGCCTGCAGCCTTCTGGGACGCGTCACAGATTCCAGAAGGCTGCAGGTCCATTCATAGAACACAGCTTGGCTCCTGCATGTACAGTAGGAAGGATATGCTGGACTAGGGAAGCTATTTGATTGGATTCTGCCACCCCATGTGACTCTGGCAGCCACCTTGGGTCAGGCAGAACCTATTTAACACTCTGGCTCCCATGCTTGGTGTGCTCTTTGCATGTGGGTAGTATAGGGACAGGTCACCTGTCTGTCAGGGACAGTGATTAGAGGTAGGCAAAGGTTCCAGTCAAGTAGAGAAAGAACAGGGACACTCCATCTTTCCTGGATGCATTCTGCCCTGGGTTGGGGGTTTTTGCTTTCATGCAAAGTGTTAATAAACCAAAAGAAAGTATTATCTTGCAGCTTACCAATTCTTGGATGAGATGGCTGCATTAGTTTCCCTTTTAAGGCTTTATTTCTTCTATTTTCATCTGGTAATCCAGCCAGCAAATCTGTTGTTTTTCAAAAGCACAAGCTCTCCAGCACAATATATCAGTTTGCATGGATGGAACAAACCACTTAACACTGACAGGCAGGGCTGTGGATAAGGGGGACCACCTGTCCTCCTGTACGTGACCCAGGCCAGCAAGGGGGTCCAGGCAGCAGGGTGAATCAGATGACACAGGAAGGGTGATTGGCGCCGCAGGGGGACAATTACTGGAACTGATCCCCTGTATGGTTCTCTCTGCATAAGCTGGAAGCTGGCTCCTTCTTCTACCCCTGCAGTGCTTCTAGCTTTGCTCCTCACAATAGGGTCCTTCAGGATGGAGAGTGGGGGAAGGGTCCGGTAAATATGTTATATTTACCAGCCCGTTCCATTCCTGAATGAACACAATGAGTGATCTGTATCGATCGCTCACTATGTTCATTCAGAACTTAGGCATAGGAAACTGTTTATTTGGGGGGGGGGGGTACTGCCAGGTTGGTTTAATTGGGCCCTGTGGTTTCTAACAGCAGCCCTGCTGGCATGGATGAATACAATTATCAGCTTTTATTTATTCATGCAAAACCTTTATCCCAAAAGGAAATAAACTGCTGTTTATGGAATTTGTCTTCAATTTGTTACTGGTTCTAAATCTACCAATACATTTAACACTGCCCTCCGCCCCCCCCCCCCAGACTGATATCGCTGTCTGTTGTGCCTCCTGTTCTCATTTCTCCAGAGTTGTTTCTCACTAATACAGGAGGTGTGTTACTGGCCAGATTACCAGATGAAAACAGAGGGGAAAAAGCCAAAAAAAAGAAAACGGATTCAGCCACCACATCAAATGATTGGTAAGCTGCAATATAAGACATCTTTGGTTTTAATAATGTTTTAACCAGCCTATAGTACAATGATGACCAGGCAGGACATATACCGTTCCAGGTGGACGTCAAATGACGTTCTCCTCTAATGCACCTCGTGCACACCCCACAGGCCACGCTGCAGTGAGATCTGTCACCCGATGTGTCCACCACCACAGCGGATGACTGATCAGTGTACCAGCTGCTGACATTACCATGTGATTGCTGTGACCAATCACAGCAGATCACATCACAATTGTACACAATGGATGGTTTTCATTCATGCCATTGTGTCAATGTATATCGGCGTGCAGCGGTCGGCAAGTGGTTAGTGAAGCTGGGCACTAGAGGAACAACACAGTACATAGAAATGATGGGGAAACGCTATGCTTTGCAATTGTAGTCCACATTGCTACATCCTCCCCCCACTTGAAAGTCTTTGGTTCCTGAAGACAGAGCACAACCTGCGGGATCACCCTACTGTATCATAAGAAATGAATGGTTAATCACATGACAAACCAGAAGTTGTAACAGCCGACTCAAAGAAGGATCTTCTAACAGTAAATGATATACATTGTCAGGCTAATGCCGCGTACACACGTGCAGACTTTTCCCGGCGGACCTAGTCCGGCGGACAATCCGCCGGACTTTCCAGCTGGCTTCGCCGGACTTTCCGAGCGTGTGGACTTGCCCACACACGCCCGGACTTCTCCGGCGGACAGTAACGGACTTGCCCACACACGGAGCAGTCCGTTCATTTCGAACGCAACTTCAGGTACGTAGCTAGCGTAGGCAGTAAATGCCGGCGCGCTAGCTCCGTCACCTGGCATGGATTTAAAGGGAATCCCCACGCCGAAAAACGGCGTGGGGGTCCCCCCCAAATCCATCTCAGACCCTTATCCGAGCACGCAGCCCGGCCGGCCAGGAAAGGGGTGGGGACGAACGAGCGCCCCCCCCTCCTGAGCCGTACCAGGCCGCGTGCCCTCAACATGGGGGGTGCCCTGGGGAAAGGGGGGCCGTGCGGCCCCCCACCCCAAAGCACCTTGTCCCCATGTTGAAGAGGACAAGGGCCTCTTCCCGACAACCCTGGCCGTTGGTTGTCCGGGACTGTGACATCACAAGGGGGCGGGGTCACCATGTGACATGAGCATGTGACCCTGTCCCCTTGTCCCTATATAAGTCCCAGCACAGCGCGGCTCTGGCATTCCGGCCAGAGTGAGCGACGTGTCAACATCGGAAGAAGAAGAACAAGAAGAAGAAGGCGGAAGAAGAAGAAGAAGGCGGCGCAGAAAGCGACGACAGCGGCAAGAACACAAGAGACCCCGGAAGACCCCCGAAGGCGGATCGAGGCTTCTCCGCTCGGTAAAAGAGCTAGGTAAATGGCGGAGGAGTCCGGCGAGAAGACCCCCAAGACGGAAGAAGACCCCCGGAGCAGTGCAATAAAATATTTTTTCAAAAGTGTGTTTTTTTTTTACTTTACATTTTACACCTTAGGTGAATGGGTAGGGGTACATCGTACCCCATACTCATTCACATAGGGTGGGGGGCCGGGATCTGGGGGCCCCCTTATAAAAGGGGGCTCCCAGATTCCGATAAGCCCCCGCCCGCAGACCCCGACAACCAACGGCCAGGGTTGTCGGGAAGAGGCCCTTGTCCTCATCAACATGGGGACAAGGTGCTTTGGGGTGGGGGGGCCGCACGGCCCACCTTTCCCCAGGGCACCCCCCATGTTGAGGGCACGCGGCCTGGTACGGCTCAGGAGGGGGGGGGGCGCTCGTTCGTCCCCACCCCTTTCCTGGCCGGCCGGGCTGCGTGCTCGGATAAGGGTCTGAGATGGATTTGGGGGGAACCCCCACGCCGTTTTTCGGCGTGGGGAGTCCCTTTAAATCCATGCCAGGTGACAGAGCTAGCGCGGCGGCATTTACTGCCTACGCTAGCTACGTACCCGAAGTCACGTGCTAAATGAACGGACTTGCCGATGAGCGGCAAGTCCGTTCATTTAAAAAGTCCGGCGGACTAGCCTACTAACGGCGGGATTGTCCGCCGGACTGAAAAGTCCAGCGGATAATTTTAAAACCAAACTTAAAACTTTGGTCCACCGGACTTTGGCGCCAAAAAGTCCGCCGACGCCCACACACGAGGGGATTGTCCGCTGGACTTGAGTCCAGAGGATAATCCCGCGGGATTGTCCCTTCGTGTGTACGCGGCATAAGTCATATTAATCTTGTGACAGGCCAGTAACAAGTCAGTGGCCCACCCAGTAGTGTCAGGGGGTGGATCAAGGTCATCCTTTACTAAAGGTTCAATAAAGGAGGCGAGTGCTTGACTAGAACGTTGAGCGGTAGGGATGAGTTCATCAGATTTCTCCCCCGAAGGTATCATACGTCAGTCTTTTTTTTTATTCTTATTTTCTGTCTCAATCTGGAGTAAATATTTTCCAATGGCTCCGGTCCCCGATCTGTTCCCCAGAAACTACATCCGGGTTTAGGCTCAGGCTCTGAGTCAGGCTCTGGCTCAGGCCCTGGTTCAAGCTCGGGCTCAGGCTCTGGTTCAGGAACAGTCTCTCTCTTTGCTTCATTAGTAGGGGGAGTTCTCTTTATATCAAACACCTCATCCGATTCCATCTTGATCCCTTGGTGGGCGAAGATCTGGTCCCTCCACTTACTGCAATGGAGGACATGTCTTTCCCATAAAAGGTGTCCCCTGACTGTCTTCCTCATCAGCCCCAGGAATGATGGGATTGTCTTCAAGAGGGGGAACCTGCAACCAATCAAGAGTTAACTTTTCTTCATCGCTTTCCTCTTCAGGTGGTATGGGTGGGCAGGTTTTCCTGGCCCTAGGCTTCAGTGTAGGGGACTGATAAGTCTCTAAGCAAGAGGATGGGGGTACTCGGACAGCCTCGGACAGCCTCGGATATGGGCAGCAAATAGTTTCGATGCCAAGTCTTCAAAGGGCCAGTCTTCCCTTCAGGCTGAATTTGATACACAGGGAGCCCAGGTAATTGGTTACAGACAATGTACGTTTGAGAGCGCCATCGATCAGCCAGCTTATGTTTCCCAGGCATCCCTAAATTGTGCAACAACACCCAATCTCCAGGTTGTAGATCCTGAACCCTTACTCTGAGATCAAAGTTTTTTGTTCCTCTGTTCTCTGATGGTAGAGGCTTCCTTGACTTTCTCATAGGCCACTTTTAGATTCTTCAGAAGTCTGTCAACATGTGTGATCTAACGATGTTGCAAAGGCCAGATCCACTGGTAAAAGGGGTTTTTCTTCCGAACATTAATCTATAGGGGGCATATCAAGTAGAATAATTTGAGGTGCTATTATAAGCAAGAACCACTGCAGCTATATGGTCTCCCCAATGATGTTTCTTATCCAAGGGAAGGGTTCCCAACATGTTCAGCAAGGTACAGTTGAAACGCTCAGGTTGTGGATCTCCTTGAGGGTGGTAAGGAGTAGTCCTGTATTTCTTATATATTTTCAGCTTGCTCACAAAATCCCAACCTTGATCCGAATGTAGGCACTAAGGCAGCCCATAGTGAACGAAAAACGTTTTCACTCGAGTTTTTGCTACAGTACTGGCTTGCTGATCACTCTGTCGCAACCAGGACATTACTCCGTCTACTCAGGTCAGGTTCCAAGCACAAGAAATCAATGCACACCAACTCCAATGGTCCCTGGCTTTGAAGATGGCCCATTGGGCCTGCCTTTCCTGGTAAATTCTTTCTCTGAATGCATCTGATGCAAGATCGACAGTAGCTTTCCACCTCAGCTCTCATGGATGGCCAGTAAAATCAATCTCTGACTAACTTGAAGGTTCTATCTGGGCCTAAGAGACCATGACAATCATGAAGAGCGGTCAACACTATTAGTCTGTGTTTCTCAGAAAGGAACAGTTGACGAACACCCTCTAATTCCTCAAATGGACCTCTCCGGAATATGACTCCATCTTCCAACTGCATTCGTTCCTACTCTCTATGGCTGACATTTGCTCCTTCAATTGGGCTATTCAACAGTATCTGGGGGTTCTGGGCGGCTAGCGGTTTCCTCACAAGATTCCCCAATGGATCTTCGCGTTGGTCCCGTCTCATGTTCTCTCTTGTCAACTGAGGCAGTTCTTGGCTGCGCACTTGAGTCAAATCACAGAAAAGCATATTGGGGTATGATGCATCGCATGCGCCGTTGGAATTTTCGGCGGACTACAAATGAAATACCTCCTAAACAGCGCACGTTTAGGAGATATTTCCACTACCTATAGGTAAGCCTTATTCTAGGCTTACCTATAGGTAGAAGTCCAAAAAGTGGGTTTACAACCACTTTAAATGAAACCTATTGACATTGTGGAGGAAATTGATGGAGAAACATATTTAATAACACGAAAGATGTAAAAATACATAAAAATAGTACAAAAAGTGTAAATCATGTGTGTACCATATACATCTGCATGTACAATAAACATCAAGGATACATAATTTTATATCGACTTGGCAACACATGGTTTAAAAAAGTTGGAAGATAAATTCTGTAAATTCATATATGTACAATCATCATATAGGCGGCACATTGCAATGTAAGTAAGTATTATGGAATAGTATAAACATAATTGATGTAAATGGTGAACTGAATTAAATTCTGGTGCAGGCATGTATCTGCATCCTGTAATTTCCGACGCGTTTCGTGTATAAACACTTATCAGGGGCAGAAGTTCAAGAGTATCTATGAAGGATAAATATGATTAAACTTGTGGTACTAAACAAAACAGGAAAAGGCAAATATGCCAGTCCTGAATACTTACAGATAATTCAATGAGATAAGGTATGGTGTGTGGGAGCCAGGGCCAGAGAGGTAGTCAATCCCGGGAGCTGAGGCAATTTGAGGCCACACAGCAACAGGGCGCACACACAGAGCCCCCCATAACACAGGTAGCCAGTCTCATCAGTGGATCCAAGTAGTGGGTGAATGGGCACAGTCAAAGAGTCTAGGAATAGATAAGTAGGGTATCACTGTGCTGCAAAGGTTAATGAGAGTAGGGTGAAAGTGGGAAGTGACCGAGTGGGAAAAAATGGGGAATTCATCTTCCCCCACAGGAGTCCGCAACTGCCCTGAGAAGAACCTGAGTCTCTGATAGCTCTGGTTGGCATTTCCAGACCCATTCTTCACTAAGCTATCAACTAGCCGACTTATATCTGTGTAGAAATAGAGGGGGGCATTGGCCTGTTGAGAGTCAACTCCCACAGATACGGGGCCCTTCTCCTAAGCCCTGGATGATGGCTGCCTCTTAGCATGCTTTCCCCTCACTTTAAGTGGGAGCACTCTAACAATCACCCCTTTCGGCTAGACATACCTCTTCCTCCTGAAAGCACACAGGTATCTCTTCCTGCCACTCCAATAGCACCCTGACTTGGTCCAGGTCGTACTCAGCTTCTGTCTCCACAATGTAGGCCCGGTGTCCTGGCTCTCTCCCACTTTCTAATCTCTCTCTCAGTGTGTTCACTCCCAGAGATCTCCAAAACAGTGCTGCTTTCCATTTGAGCTCCCTGACTTTTGCCCCAGACAGCCGCGGTGTCACGAGGGCCACATACCTGATGTGAGACCAAAGTAGTGGGGAGTCCTCCTTTGCACCTCTGGTCCTTAAAGTCTCTGGGGATGGAGACAGAGTCTTGGTGGACACCGAGTGGCAGGGGTGCCATGGGTGAGGAGCACCGTGCAAGCCTTAGTCCGAGATCCGAGCCGAGGTCAAGTCCAGTTAGGCAACGAAGCATAAAAGGGTTAATCCAAAGAAGAATGGTCGAGATCCAAGCCTGGGTCGGTTCAGCAGCAATCAAGAGTAGTCAAATAGGTTTCCAGGTCACAACAGGTTCAGACAGATCACACACTAGCACAGGAACAAGGGGAGACTGAAGATAATACAGCAATTTGACAGTGTCTGGGCTGGGCTTATATAGGGAAGTTTGAGGTCACTTCCTGTGTGCCTCCTGGGGATTTTCAGCCTTTTTGCATCAGGTTGATGTGGTTTCCTGTGCTCCTCCTGGGTATTTTCCCACCTTTTTCCATTAGGTTGAGGTCACTTCCTGTGCACGTCCTGGCCATTTTCCTGCCTTCTGCGCAAGTGCGGGTTGGTGCCCTGAGGTGTCTTTGGCTCATGCTCAGTTGGCACGGATTTCCTCTTGTGGTAACACGCCATTGGTGCATGTGTAGTAAGCCCTGGACTCTTACACACGCCCACCGAAGCTGCTTCCCACGTGGATTGTGGCTCTTGTCTAGGTGGACTAGGGCTGGCTGCAGATGGCATTCCGGACGAGCCCCCAAATGTAGCACGACCCCCTTGGGGACTGCTTAGGTTTACATGCTCATCTGCACCACGATGACTCTGGGAACATTCCAACCACCTGACACTCTGGGTTCAAACATCTTTGTACTGCCTTAAAGTAATGAGTCAACAACTTGGTGAGTTTATGTTCTATTAACGTTTACTGAATAACTCAAAGAAGATCTTGTTGAACAGAGGAGGTAATAGATATACACGTATGTACAATGGAGTACCACTGGAGCACTACCTGAAAGGATTAAACATTAATTCTGCCTAAACTTCTAAAGGGGGAAACCCTGGCCGGCCTATTTAACTTTTAATCCTAATGAGAGATCAATTAAGCAAGCACGATATGAGAGTCCTTTACGTAGTAATGACAGTAATGTCCCAGTTGCAGGCCTGATGGTCTTCGCTGGCAGTTGGAGCTCATTAACTATATCCAATAAGGTGCAGCAACAAGGCAATGGTATTTCTAATGCCGTGTACACACGAAGGGACTTTGCCCGCCGGACTTTCCAGCGGGGCTTCGCCGGACTTTCCGAGCGTGTGACTTGCCCACACACGCCCGGACTTCTCCAGCGGACGATCCGCTGGACAAAGTCCGCGGGACTTTTGAAAATGAACGGACTTGCCCACACACGGAGCAGTCCGTTCATTTAGAACGTAACTTCAGGTACGTAGCTAGCGTAGGCAGTAAATGCCGGCGCGCAAGCCCCGTCACCTGGCATGGATTTAAAGGGACTCCCCACGCCGAAAAAAACGGCGTGGGGTCCCCCCCAAATCCATCTCAGACCCTTATCCGAGCACGCAGCCCGGCAGGCCAGGAAAGGGGTGGGGACGAGCGAGCGCCCCCCTCCTGAGCCGTACCAGGCCGCGTGCCCTCAACATGGGGGGTGCCCTGGGGAAAGGGGGGCCGTGCGGCCCCCCCCACCCCAAAGCACCTTGTCCCCATATTGATGAGGACAAGGGCCTCTTCCCGACAACCCTGGCCATTGGTTGTCGGGGTCTGCGGGCGGGGGCTTATCGGAATCTGGGAGCCCCCTTTTATAAGGGGGCCCCCAGATCCCGGCCCCCCACCCTATGTGAATGAGTATGGGGTACGATGTACCCCTACCCATTCACCTAAGGTGTAAAATGTAAAGTAAAAAAACACACTCCTCCGCCATTTACCTAGCTCTTTTACCGAGCGGAGAAGTCCGGCTACCTTCTTCGTCGTCGCCGCCGTCGTCTGGGGGTCTCGATCCGCCTTCGGGGGTCTTCTTCTCTGAGCGGCAAGTCCGTTCATTTCAAAAGTCCGGCGGACTAGACTACTAACGGCGGGATTGTCCGCCGGACTGCCAAGTCCAGCGGATAATTTTAAAACAAAACTTAAAACTTTAGTCCGCCAGATTTTTTGAAAAAAAGTCAGTCGGAGGCCCACACACGAGGGGATTATCCCCTGGACTTGAGTCCAGGGGATCATCCCGCGGGATAGTCCCTTCGTGTGTATGCGGCATTAGAAGGGTTGATGCAACAGGTGTGTCTATGTACAATGTTCAAGTAGAAATGCAGTAAAGTGTTTCCCCAGGGTAAAGCTGTCTGTCTGTGTCCCAGTGAAGCAACAAAGAAAGGTTTGCAAAGGTGGGCAATTGCCCTCTCACACATGACCAGGCTAATTCAATGCCTTAAGAACAGCGGTTCCCGTAGAGGCGTCCTGGCAGCCGATCAGCTCGCGAAGATCATCTGATGCGAAGCACGAAGCGCGGGTTGTTGGATGATCAGAGAGATGCTGGATAGATGCCTGATGATCAGCAAGCAGTGATGGGCCCTTCTTGGCCGGCTTGGAATGTTGTACACTGCGTGGTAGGCCTTGACCCCACCCTCTCTGTACGGAGAGGTCCATCACACACCAGGCCCAGGAGGAAGAGAGCGTGGGGCAGGTCTCTTGCTTCTTTTATAGCTCCTCCTAGCTTTCTCTCCGATAGTAGCAAAGATCCCTGGGATATGTAGTCCCAGGTGCATAGTCATAAGGAGCAGTTTCCATTCAACTACTAATCCCACAATCCCTTTTGTTTTCCTCGGAGCTAGACTGGTATCGTACACCATGGGCAAGCACTTTTACAGGGAATAGTGGAATTAAAAATTGTGTGTCAAAAAGAGCCACACCCTCAAGGGGGTGGGAAAATGATAATTTTTTTTTAAATATTAATACATATATACATGTATATATACATACATACACATGTATACACAAATACAAATAGTTTCACTAATGAAAAAACAACACAATCCATATCGAAAACATATAACCAAAAACAAAACAAAAAACCATCCATCATAAATAATGATAATTCTAATGATAATAATTAAATTTGAATCCATGATATATTGCACATTCATTTATATTTAGTCAGATAAATACAAGTGTGGGAACACATAAGCAAAAACAGATGCAGGATTGATAATTGGGTCAATCTATGTCTCACCTCTACATGCCCGAAGTGGCTGCGGGGAGAGGAGGGGGGGGGGGGGGGAATTGGGCACCCAGAGGTGTCCAAAAAAACGCACACTAGGATTACCCAACGGGAAGCTTCAGAATTGCCAGGAACGGGGGGGGGGCAAGGGGTGGGGGGGGGGGGGGGGGGGACGACAGACGCTAGTGTAGCGATACCCCCTGCTGGTTTGTTTTGGGTCCCTGAGTACAGCTCCACCAACCCCCCGGCAATTTGCTCTACCCGCTCTGGCACAGTTAGTAAAGGGGTATGTATCTATGCACATATAAATATCACTTATACTCTAAGTGTAATGGACTCAAACTCACAAGCAGACTGCTGAGATAAGAATAACTGGCTTTACTTTGGCAGTAAGAAAAGAAGTAGTAACATGCATCAAACATTTGACTTACAACACATTAGCAGGTCCCTGCAATATGCACTTTAACATGTACACATATATGTATCAAAATAGCAATGGGGAAACGGAGCGCCAAATGTAGCGACCGTCTACTATGCACCTCTGAGGTGCAACCATGTAACTGCGCCTACCTAACGGACCAGGCCTGATCCCTAGCAATAGAGCTCAGTCCTTGAATAAGTACAGTATTCTTCACCGGCAAGAGAACTGTAGAGGTGGTGCACATGTAGCTTTAAATGGTGTGTTTGTAATCCACAGAGAGAAACATCTGCTGCTCTGAGGTAAACTGTGCCTTGGCAGTTCAATAGGCATAGAAGTGAATGTAACAGTGTAGGATGAGCCTTTCAGCTCGCTCACCACTCCTGGGTACCGTCCTCAGCTCCGGGACCTCCACTGGCGGCGTCCAGCCTCCTCCGTCACAGCCCCTGCGCTCCGGTCCTCTCTCCGACCGACCGTCTGTAGGGAAAAGTCTCCGCTCCGCTGCTGCTGACACTGAGGGGTGAGAGTCTCTCTCCACCTGCTGCAAGGCCCAGGCTTCAGGCCTTCAGCAGTCTCGGTCCGCACAGGTGTCTCCTCACTTGCAAGTCTCTGCGTCACCAGCACAGTCAGAAGAGGAAGAGGCGGTCTCTCCTCTTCCCTTTTATCACCCCCCCCAGAAGCCTCTCGGGCGGAAACAAACAGCCTCCCGGGGGCCTGGGGAATTATGGGGAATGTAGTCTTCTCCCCTAAAAGGGGAACGACCCCGCTACACACTCCCCCCACTTTGAATCTTTGGTCCCCAAAGACATTGTTCAATCTACAAGCTTTCTTTGAGACAACACGTTCACATAATTCAGACAGAGGAGCCTCCCACCAATTAACATAGGATGGGGAGCTGTCCTGTCTACAGGTCACTTCAGTGTGGGCGACCTGTTTAACTGTGCCAGAGAGTGAGCTGGGGTTGCCCTCCACCAAATGAACAGTGGATGGGTCAGGGCGTTCAGCACTTCTCCTTGCTGTGGTAACAGAGTCCTCTGAATTTTTTCCCATTTGGGGGTAAGTTAACTTCTTGGGAGGCCTCACAACTCTGCGAGCTCTCTGTTCTCTTGTGACTTCTTCAGGAACACATTCTGGCAACATCTCTGGTTCTGGAACATCTACTTCTTCTTCTTCTGAGTAGAGACCAGGGATATCTTTCCAGCACTCAGGCACAACACTGAATGGAACAAACTCTGTGGCTTCTGGGTTCAATGTTTTATCTTCCACATCCTCAGTAAGTGGGAGATCTATGGCGGAATTTCCTGGAGTTGAGGAAGGCCATAGCCATTCAAGTTCTCCTCTTTCTTCTTCTGCTGATTGTGGGTCCTGCCCACCCCTAGCTCGGGAGGTCTGGGACCGAGTGCTAGGCCTGGGGGTATCCAGAATGGAAACAGATTCAGTTAAGTCTCTCGCTGGAGGTATTCTGACTGCTTCAGTGAGTGGGAGCAAATGATTCCTATGCCAGGTCTTCAAAGGCCCCACTCTCCCTTCTGGCTTCAACTTGTAGACAGGCAATCCAGGTAGCTTTCTACAGATGATATATGGTTCTGATCTCCATCTATCAGCAAGCTTGTGCTTTCCAGGGATCCCTAGATTGCGTAACAGTACACGGTCCCCAGGCTGTAGGTCCTGTACTCGAACCTTCAAGTCAAAGTTCCTCTTATTTCGGGCCCCCCTCTGGTCAGAGGCCGCTTGAGCTTTCTCATAAGCTATCTTCAGACTGTGCCTCAGTCTGTCCACATATCCTATGTGGGAGGCAGCAGAGGCATGGTCTAAGGAAATGCCGAAGGCCAGATCCACTGGCAATCTTGCTTCTCTCCCAAACATAAGTCGGTAAGGGGAGAAACCCGTCACATCACTTGTGGTGCAGTTGTAAGCATGCACCAGAGCTGAAATGTGTTGACTCCAATGTTGCTTCTTCTCTGTTTCTAAAGTTCCCAACATGTTCAATAGGGTCCTGTTGAACCTTTCAGGCTGGGCATCACCTTGAGGGTGATATGGTGTGGTTCTAGTCTTCTCTACTCCCAGAGAATCTAGTAGCTTCCTGATCAGGCGACTCTCAAAGTCCCTTCCTTGGTCTGAATGGATTCTCTGTGGTAGTCCATAATGAACAAAGTACTTCTCCAAAAGTACCTTGGCTACTGTAGAGGCCTTCTGGTCCTTGGTTGGGAAAGCCTGAGCATAACGGGTGAAATGGTCGGTTACCACCAGAACATTTCCCAATCCACTCAAATCGGGTTCGAGGCAGAGAAAATCAATGCATACCAGATCCATTGGGCCTTGACTCTGCAGATGGCCCATTGGGGCAGCTTGATGAGGTAAAGTCTTCCTCTGAATGCATCTTGCACAGGAATGGCAATACTCCTCCACTTCGGTCCTCATGCAGGGCCAATAAAACCGGTCTCTGACAAGTTGGAAGGTTCTCTCTGCTCCCAAGTGACCATGCTGGTCATGTAAGGCAATCAGCACATTCTCTCGATGCTTTTCGGGGAGAAACAACTGCCACTTATCTTCTGAGCTATCAGAGGGGCCCCTTCGGTAGACCACTCCCTGATGCACCTGTAACTTGTCCAACTCTCTCCTCAGTAGGCGAGCCTCTTTGGAAGGGTGAAGTCGAAGTCCCTCTGGACTCTTGTCTTCCAGTGCTTCCAGGACCAATCTCCCCATGGGGTCTTCTAATTGGTCACACCTTAGCTCCTTCTTGGACAGCTTCGGTAGACACTCTTCTTCTAGTTGAGTTACCCCACAGTAACACTTTGGGACTCCCACTGTGGTAACTCCTATCTCTTCCGCTCTGGATCCTCCTCTGGCTTGGAGTTCAGCCCCCTGACAAAGGGCTCGCACTCCTTCTGGTGCCACTTGGGTCCAGTCTTCCCAGTCATCGACCATGACATGGGATCTTCGGGACAGGGCATCTGCATCCCTATTTCCAGCCCCTGGCCTGTACTTGAGGCTGAAATTGAATCCAGACAACGCCGCCAACCATCTGTGTCCAGTTGCATCCAGCTTGGCGATGGTGAATAGGTAGGTCAAGGGGTTGTTATCTGTCTTTACAGTAAACTCGGCCCCATACAGATAATCTTTCAACTTGTCAACTACTGCCCATTTAAGGGCTAAGAACTCCAACTTGTGGGTGGGATAGTTCTTCTCGGAGGGGGTCAGGCTCCGGCTCACATAGGCCACTGGTCGTAGCTGGTCTTCATACTCCTGGTAGAGTACTCCACCTAGGCCCTCATGGCTGGCATCAACATGTAGCTCATATGGTCTAGTGGGGTCAGCATAGGCCAAAACTGGGGCTGTGGTGAGACTTCTCTTCAAGGTTCTGAAAGCCTCTTCACACCTTGAGTTCCATTGGTCTTGAACCGACTCACCAGGCCTCCTAGGCCCCAATCCATCTACCTCTCCTTCTGTCTTGAGCAGTTCGTTTAGGGGTTTTGCAATGCGGGCAAACCCATCCACAAACCTGCGGTAGTAGGAGCAGAACCCCAAGAAAGACCGAAGTTCTGTAACTGTTGTGGGTCTTGGCCACGAAGTAACTGCCTCCAACTTCTCGGGTCTGTAGCCACTCCTTTTTCAGACACTATGTGTCCCAGATAGTTCACAGAAGACTGATAGAACCGACACTTCTCGGGGGAAAGTTTGAGTCCCTCTTCACTGAGCCTCTTCAGTACTTTCTCCAATCTGGCTTCATGTTCTTCCAAAGTCTTTCCAAAGACAATGACATCGTCCAGGTACACAAGGACTTCTATGAGGTTCATGTCTCCAACTGTCCTTTCCATAAGGCGTTGAAATGTAGCAGGAGCTCCAGATAGGCCCTGAGGCATCCTGTTGAACTCAAAGAATCCCACTGGGGTTATGAAGGCAGTCTTTTCTCTATCTCCTGGATGCATGGGGATTTGGTAATACCCACTCTTGAGGTCCATCACACTGAACCACTTAGCTCCAGATAAACTCTGTAAGGCATCTTCTATCCTTGGCGTGGTGTACTGGTCAGGAATGGTCCTCCTGTTGAGAGTTCTGTAGTCAATGCAGAGCCTCAATGACCCATTCTTCTTCCTGACTACCACTATTGGGGAAGCATAGGGGCTTCTGGACTCCCTAATCACTCCCGTCTTTTTCAGTTCCGCAAGCTGCTCCCTCAGATCCTCCAGATCTGCTAGCGGGACTCGTCTCACTCTCTCTCTGAATGGCTTGTCCTCTTGCATGCGGATTCGGTGGGTGGCACTCCTCGCACACCCCACATCAAACTCATCTTTAGAGAAAATCTTCTCCCATCTGGTCAGCTGGGCCTTGGCTCTCTCTTTCCAAGCTCCAGGTAGGTTTGGGTTTTCCATGGAGAGTTTCTTCCAAACATCTTCTCCTTTGCCCGTTCCCTTCACTTCTGACCAGCCAACTGGGACAGCAGGACTCACCTGTCCCAGCAGCATCCTGGCAGGGATCTCCACGGGCCGCTCCGTGGGGTTCCTCACACTGACAGGGACTCTTCCTCTTGCCTTCTTCAGGTCCTTCAATGAGATCACTTCTGGTATCACCTCCAGACCTGAGTGACCCTCCATTGGGTCGGGTTCCAACATTACAAAGGGGCCAGGCTGCTCCCAATTAAGTTTCACCGTGGCTCTCATGCAGGTTACCTCTCCAGGCTGTAACACCGCTCCTTCTTTTCCAAGCCTCCATACCCTGCCTATCCCCTCACTTGGGGTCTTCTGCTCAAGGACCAACCGCTGGTAGGCCGCCTTCAGCATGGGATGGATCTTGGGGGCTAAAAGATTCTCTTTCTTCACCAGGGGGGTCAGAAGCCTTCTGACTAGGTCCGTGTTTGTCCCTATAATCAGGGAAGTCTTGCTGGTTCCAGGCGGGCGAGGGCACACCACTGCTAATGTGTCAAACACTTCAGTCTTCCCAGCCACGGATGGGTCAAAGGTCAACCGTATGGGTAGGTATCCATCATAGGGGAAACTCTGAGTTCCCAGCCCCCTTATCTCCAACTCTTCTATCTTCTGTATGGGCAGATGACTCAGGTATCTGTCATAGAAGTCCCTGTACAATAGGGTCACTTGTGCTCCAGTGTCTAGGAGGGCCTTCGTGTATATCCCTTCCACCTGGATGGGTACAGTAGGGGATGGACCAACTAGCTCTTCTGGGTAGGGCCGAGTTGATGCTGTCCTCTTCTGTGGACTCTTTTCTTTCTCACTTGATCTGCACTTGATCCTTTCTTGAGCCTGGTATGCATTAATTTTCTCCCTCTTAGTGGGAGTGTGAACCCGTTGAGGGACATTGTTATCTCTCACTTTTAAGGGTTCTCGTTTAGGAGTACTGTATTTCTTCGGAGGGGTCTTGCCCCCTTTCTCTGGAGTGTACCTTGGTTGAGGATCCCTGGGCCCCTTTTTAGGGGTTTGATCTCCTCGCTTTCTTTTCCCGTTATGCTTCTTGGAGCTCACTGAAGGTGATGGGCACCCGGTTGACTCCTTCACCGGGGCCCTTTGGCGTTTCCCGCCGGCTGGCGGCTATCTGTTTTCTTCTTCTTGGGACTGGAACATACAGCTGCAATATGACCAATTCCTCCACAATTAAAACAGATCATCTCTCCGTAGTCAGGTGGGGATGCTGGCGCTGAAACAGTTGGAAACAATTCCCTCCTGCTTGATTCTTTCTTGGGACTGGGCGTCTCTTTCGCCACCAGAGATGTCAGTATCTCCATCATCTGGGACATCTGCAACTTCAGGGCATCTACTTCTGTCTCTCTTTCAGGGGTTAAGGCCGACCTGACCGTGGCCACTGGAAGTTTTGTAGACCCCATCACTTGCTTTTCCCGTTTCTCTTCCAACATGGCCTCTTCTTCTCTGACCATTCGAATGAGATCGGGGTAGTCCAGGCTCTTCCCATCCTGCCGGGTGCGTAGTATTAGTGCGACAGGGTCTAGGGGTTGGGCTCCCCTCATCACCTGCTGGGCACGGGCTTCGTCTACCTTCCCCGGATCTATCCCCTTCTTCAGGATAATCCTATGCAGGATCTTGTCTATACTTCCCATATATTCCGACAGCTTCTCCCCTGTCTTCTGGTAACAGTGTTCCAGTTGATAGGTAAGTTCTGTGACTTTTTCTGTCCCACCAAACACACTTTCCAGGATGTCTAGGTAGTCCTGGGCAGTGCAATCCTTTTTGCTTGTCTTCAGATTGCGTATGGCCTCTAAGGCAGGCCCTTTTAGGCTCTCAACAATCCTTTGCTTCTTTCTACCTTCTGGGACCTCCCATTCTTCTAAGGCCTGCGTGGCACCATCTAACCACTCTTCAAATCCCTCTTCTCCCGAGGGTACAGGTTTTCTCCCTGAAAACATCCGGAGTTTCCTGTATCCCGACATCGGGTAGTCCCCGGGGTCTCTTCTGCACTGAGTCACAATCTCCCCTAAAACAGCACACAGTTCTGCACTAAGAGTAGTCTGTGCGGGTGCGGGACTTTCCGCGCCCTTCTGCTCTTCCTTCTTTGGGGATAGCATAGTTTTCATTGGAGAACAGTCTCCCTTGCGCGGCAGCGCATGTAGCAATTGATAGGTCTGACCATCCAATGCTCGTATGCTTTGGCTCCTGAACTGGTCTGGAGTCTCACTTCTCCATTCTACTAGGGCGTATGTATACCCGGCATCATTTCTCATATCCATTATCCGTGACTTGTGGCCTGGGGATAATGACATTATGAGCTGCTTGACTGCCTCTTCCTCCCATATCCCTGGCAGTTCAATGACTGCTGCTGCGGCTGGATCCATGCCCCATATTGTGGACCACCGTCCCACTTCTATCGGGTCCATGCCGGTACCTTCTGGCGGCTTTTCCCGCTGTCTCAGGATCCCGGATTACGAGCCCCCACGTGTAGCGATACCCCCAGTTAAGAGGGCCGCTGGTTTGTTTTGGGTCCCTGAGTACAGCTCCACCAACCCCCCGGCAATTTGCTCTACCCGCTCTGGCACAGTTAGTAAAGGGGTATGTATCTATGCACATATAAATATGTATATTTGGAGTAACAGCGCTGTCTGGCTCATAAAATAAGTGGATAGTCTAAACGTGTTACCCAATTAATGTGTATATACACAAAAAACTAATCCCATAAATAAAAAATGAAATAAACTAAATTTCCTGCCGCAACTTGAGGTGAGATACACACACAAAGTACAAATGCAAAAGAATAGCTGCGCTGGAAATTTACACACATTGAAAACCAATCGTGAAAAGAAATTTAGTGAAAATTGGTTCTACCTTGAACCAATGATTTGTGCGTAGATGCAATCTGATTGGCCCAAAAAGCCACTATTAAAATTGCACCACCCAAATATTAGACAATTACAGTGCTTGTAAACATGTGACCGTGAACAAAACCTCATGCAATAACATCTCAGAAATTTTCTTTTAAAAATTGTGTGAAAAATAAATAAAAAATAATGGTAAAGAAAATTATAAATAAATAACAATGAAATATCATGCAAGAAAGTCCACACAGGGTATTGTAATCCTGTTGCTAGAGTTCTCGTGGTGTTCCTATACTTGACACCCTCGGAAAGGAGTGATTGGAAAGAAGAGAAGGATCCTCCACCAAATGAAAAGACTGCCGCTTACCAGCTAATTTGATCCCTGTGTTAGAGAGATCAAAAGGGCCTGTGGCATATCCCCCTGCCAGGGTCTCTATCCGGGGTCTTCCAAGTATCTCTCACAGTATATGGGTACACTTAAAGATCCTGTCTAGGTGATCCTTGCTCTCTTCCACAAGCGTTTACATGTAAAACAAACGGGTATCCATAGCGCAATACTGCTTTAAAATTTTATTCATATATAAAAACCATATCGCACTTACATTTGGTATGCAGTCAATAGGCAAGTGTTAAAAGCAATCTCGAGCCGGCCGGCTCTCTCTCTCTCGCTGCCCGTCGCTTCCTGGATGGACGGGGAATGGAGGTGACGTCAGCACGCCGCTCACCCTACGTCGTTTCGTCACAAGATGACTTCTTCCTGGGGCCCCAGGAAGAAGTCATCTTGTGACGAAACGACGTAGGGTGAGCGGCGTGCTGACGTCACCTCCATTCCCCGTCCATCCAGGAAGCGACGGGCAGTGAGAGAGAGAGAGCCGGCCGGCTCGAGATTGCTTTTAACACTTGCCTATTGACTGCATACCAAATGTAAGTGCGATATGGTTTTTATATATGAATAAAATTTTAAAGCAGTATTGCGCTATGGATACCCGTTTGTTTTACATGTAAACGCTTGTGGAAGAGAGCAAGGATCACCTAGACAGGATCTTTAAGTGTACCCATATACTGTGAGAGATACTTGGAAGACCCCGGATAGAGACCCTGGCAGGGGGATATGCCACAGGCCCTTTTGATCTCTCTAACACAGGGATCAAATTAGCTGGTAAGCGGCAGTCTTTTCATTTGGTGGAGGATCCTTCTCTTCTTTCCAATCACTCCTTTCCGAGGGTGTCAAGTATAGGAACACCACGAGAACTCTAGCAACAGGATTACAATACCCTGTGTGGACTTTCTTGCATGATATTTCATTGTTATTTATTTATAATTTTCTTTACCATTATTTTTTATTTATTTTTCACACAATTTTTAAAAGAAAATTTCTGAGATGTTATTGCATGAGGTTTTGTTCACGGTCACATGTTTACAAGCACTGTAATTGTCTAATATTTGGGTGGTGCAATTTTAATAGTGGCTTTTTGGGCCAATCAGATTGCATCTACGCACAAATCATTGGTTCAAGGTAGAACCAATTTTCACTAAATTTCTTTTCACGATTGGTTTTCAATGTGTGTAAATTTCCAGCGCAGCTATTCTTTTGCACATATAAATATCACTTATACTCTTAAGCCCCATACACACGGTCGGACTTTTTCATCAATTTGGTCCGATCGGACAAGGTTGTTGAAAAATCAGACCGTGTGTATGCACCATCGGACAGTGTTCGTCGGTTTGTCCGTCGGACAAAGTCTTATCTCCTGCTGGAAAGATTTCCCGTCAACCCGGTCCGATCACACCAAATCCGAGCGTGTGTACGCTTGTCCGACGGACAAAGTGCTACGCATGCTCAGAAGAAATTCTGTGACGGAAGCGCTCGGTCAGGTAAAACTACCTTTCCTAATCGACACAGCACATTCGTCACGCTGCAATGTTAAAATGTCTTTAATGCAGCGCATTCTCTTTTTCTTTACAATGCAACAAGAATGACATGTTTTAGCTGCTCCTATTCACCCGCACTTCTCACAAACTTACTTCTTTATTACTTTGCAGCATTTATACACTACATGTTTATTTTTACTCAGATCGTAATACAATCTTTCTTATTTTTTTACCCAGATTTTTTTTTTTTTTGGGGGAATACATATTTGAAGGAGGTTTTTTTTTTTTTGGAGGGGGTTTGTATGTCTCAACTTAGCAAAACCACATTATTAACATTTGTATTTCTTGCTTACATTTACTAGGAGTTTGTTGGTTGTTGGTGCCCCTTGTTAATTCTAGGATTAGTGAAATGTACCTGCCTACTCAAAGAAAAACTGTCATTGTAGAAAAGTAAAACACAATAGTCAATGATTATTTCAAAGCAAAAAAACCTTTATTTAGGTCTCAGCAACAGACCAAAGAGGAACGCAGCCATGGTGAAACTTGGGGAATTTGCAAAGCCTTGGACACCCATGGCAACCATCATTTTACAGACTTAAACAATTGGGGGCATGAAGACTACCTATCTAAATAATAAGGGAGCGCAATCTGGTCCTGAAGTCCAAAACATCCGGAACTGCAGCAGATGCCATCTAGGTCCCCAGGCTCTGGTACTACGAGAGGCTCCATCTTCTCTCAGACCAGACTGAGTCCAGGTTGTCACTCTCTTGTCTTCCTTGTACGCTTCCTTCCACGCCGTGGTGCTGGTGCTGGTGGGGTGGCAGAAGGAGGAGGAGGAGGCGGAGCAAGGTCACTCTCGCAAACATGTGTGAGGGGAGTCATCTCCCCAGCCATCCCCTCATTTAGTATTTTGAGGATGACCTCCTCACACATGCTGCGTTGCCCCGCCTCCATACCCGTAAATTTACTTGTAACCAAGGAGGCAAAGGCCTCCTCGTAGGTGGGTGTGGCATAGAGGGAGGCTGAGGCATCTTTTATCAGCTGGAGCGCTGACTCTCCCACCTCCCCCATGTTTTTCGCCCTTCTGTAGGGAAGGCGGAGGGGAGAGACTTGGGAGACAGTCAGGCTCCTACGCCTACCCCCCTCTTGGCTGCCACTACCCCCTGCCTCCTCCTGACTGCCACCTTCCACAGCCACCTCCTGGCTGAGGTCTTCCTGTGTATGAAAAAGGGACATAGTTTCAGTTATTTGTTCATCAAACACACACAATTCTCATCTAGTGACTGTTGCAAAATGTTTTCAAATACAAAACCATACAATTCTCAGCCCTGCAGTTTAGATTCTTCCCAAAAATGTCTCCCACACCACTGTCTGTTGATATGTCAATCACGTTAGGAAATAAGCAATTGGGGATCCTGAATTAACTGAACATCATTCATTATTCAACAAACTGGTTCCAAAACTACTATACCTGGAACAAGCTGGGCACCTGCACATATTCCTGACTGGAAGGCCCAGGTTGGTCCTCGGAAGCCTCATCAGGGGTGGCGTGCGTGGAAGGACGCGTGCAAGGAAGAGTCGAGAGTGACTTCCTGACAGTAGCCTGGTCTTTGAGAAAGTGGAGCCTGTCATAGTACCAGAGCGTGGGGACATGGACATCAGCTGCTGCAGCTCCAGATGCTTGTGACTTCAGGACCTTATTGCGCTCCCGGAAATAGGTAGTCTTCATGTTGTTTATCTTCACTTTTAAGTTTGCGACGGTTGCCATGGGCAGGGTAGGCTTTACAAATGCCACCAGTTTCAGCAGGGCTGCGTACCTCTTTGGTCTGTTGCTATAATCCCTGTGTTTTGCCTGCCATAAGAGGGGGAATTGCCGGTATTTATCAATGAAGTGTGGGAGAAAGCTCACGTTGTAGAACGCCTCCATCACCTCTGCAAGACACAACGCCACACAAAACAATATAAATAATGTCAGCCTAAACTCTCCTAATCTTCTCCATAAAGAAGCCTCAAGTTCTAATCAGTCTAGGCTAGTTATGTACCAACGTCAAATTGTACCTTCGTTTGTAGCGATCGTCTCGTGCGTGAGCTTTCTCTCCCCTCGTCTCCCAGATCGTGGCTACGACACAGGCGTGTGACGTTTTATATACAGTGCGCATGCGTCAAACTCCGCCCGCCCCTGACGATCTTTCTCGTCTATTCCCCACCCCTTCTCTTTACGGCGCAGTGGGGAGAGCACATGGCGGGGACACAGCAGGTGCGCCCCAAATATCCCCCCAACGAGGAGGAGGACGAGGAAAGGCCGGAGGCAGAAACGTCCCGATCCCGGAGCCTGAAATTCAAGGCCTCCAATATGTCATTTGGAGAAATGTTGGAGATGGTGGACATATTAAAGAGGAGCGACTATGATGGGAAGTATGGGCCTTACCTCAACCCCAATGTCCGCAAGGCCAAGATCATGTCTAAAGTTGTGAGAAGGCTGTACAATCATTTTGGGGTACAACGATCCAAGGAGCAACTGAGGAAACGCTGGTCAGACCTGAAACTGAGGGAGGCCGATCAGTACAGAAAGATCAAGAGAATTCTTCAAAAAAAGTAAGTAGTTGTGTTTTGTGTTTGATTTCTTGCTTGCATACTGCTCCATGTGGTTTGATTTTTACAAAGTTGTACATTCCAAAATGGCCACTTTCATGTTCGTCTGTGCATTCGATCGTACTCAGCCTCGATCTTTCTGCCACTGTCATGGTCGTGTGTGTGTCCATTCGATCGTACGCAACCTCGATCGTGCGGCCACTTATAATACGATGTTTGGTGTTTTTTTGGGGAAAGGAAGTTTGTTCTCCCTAGAAATGTCATCCAGAATGTAAAGCCAATTTATTCAATGTAAAGGAGAGGTCACCCAGTAGCTGTTTACCCATCTGGACTCGAGAGCACTAGTGCTGGGACACCCAAACCCCCTTTTTATTAGCCTTTTCCACACATGTGCTCCAGTGGATACTAGAGGGGGGTCTCCATCACACAAACTTCTACCAAAAAGCTAGTCAGTTTAGCACCTTTACAAAGTGACTACATTCATGTAGTTGACATTTGTAACTGGCCAAACTAAAATAGTGTCCGTCACTTTCAAGCAATGTTTGTCATTTCCTATTTCTGCCCTCAATAGTTTGTGTTGCTAAATCTTCCTTTTGGACATTCTCATAGGGGAGCGAAAACTTGGGCCGTCTGAGGAAACCCCCAAACCAACACCTCCCAAAAAAGGGGAAAGAGCAGAAGCAGAGGAGGAGGAGGAGGAAGGAGAGATCATCGAACTTGGAGAAATTGTCACCACAACAGGTGAGTGTGGGAGAACACAGCTACTGGTAAGCTAATCCATGTATGGCTGCCTCATTTCCAACACCCCATTTTTGTTTGTTTGTGGTTTTTAGGTGACGTGGATGTTGTGGAAGAAAAATCGCACTTTACCACAGAGAGTGCCCACGTACTCATCGGAGAGATAATGGTCTGCAATCGAGATCTAGATTACATAAAGCAAAACATCAATGATGTTCAACAAAAATTGAAGAACATCATTGATGTTTTAGGAAAAATATGAAAACGCACCAAGTAATTAACACACATTTGTGCCTGCTTCTGCACACATTTGCAACTTAAAAACTGTCTGAAATTTGGAACATGCACACATTGTGTCCACATGTGCTAGCTCCCACCATGGTGGATGAATGGCAACGTTTTTTTGGGGGTGCAAACACTTTACGAACTACGAAAGTGGTTGTGGTGAAGGGGTTGCACCCCCAAAAAACGTCCATTCATCCCCATGATGGAAAATGGCACTTTTGAAGCTTCTAGGCATGTGTTTTCCCATCTAATGACCATTTTCAGACCCAAATTGTGTGCATGTTCCAAATTTCCACTTTTCGGGGGTGACCCCCCCATGTGATGAAGGCAAGATCAAACACACTTTGAACATATAGTCATGTCTGATCTTGGCTTCACTTTACAAAGTTGAACTTTCCAAGTTCCTAGGTTCTGTTTTGCTCCATGCCTGGTTTTACCAATTGCGGAATGTTTGTAAACAATGTTGTAAATAACCAAGATGTTGTCAGTTTTGGCGTGAAGATTGTAAACGCACTTGGGAATGTTTTCCTAGTAAACTTTTATTTTTCTAAATGTGTGGCTTCCTTATTTAAAAAACACAATGCATTATGTATGTAAAATGAAAAGGATATGGGGGGCAATGGGTGTTATTTACTAAAGGCAAATCCACTTTGCACTCCAATTTTCTTTCCCGGGGAACTTTTTCAATGCACTTGTAGAGCATAGCGGATTTGACTTATGTAAATGACACCCACAGTGCTTTGTACGAAAACACGGAGCACAGCATTTTGGAGAATACACACATGTCAGACCTGGTGATGAAAAGGAGTATTTTGGGTGTCAGTTATGCAGTACAAACCTTCTCTAGACCAAAGATTAGGTAGCAAACACACAACATGAGAATAATCTTTTTGGGAAGAAGAGACTGTTACCTCCTTTTGCCCAGAAAGTGCATTCCCACTGTCGAAGGCAAAGGGAAAAAATGTCAAAGTAAAATAAGCTAAAAAGAAGACTGAAATGACATGAAATCATAGGTTGGTTAAAATATCAGATTTATTAAAAAATGCCTCTCACACATCGTCAGGCAGAGCAATGGCCCCCCTACCCACAAAGTACTGCATATATTGGTCCCGGACCACACGGGCATTTAGAGGGGGCAAGCCTGGACGTGCCACTCGAAGGGCTGTGAGTTCGGCATTTGGAGGGCCCTCCACATCTGGGCCAACGGGCACCACATAGTTCCTGTTATGTCTTTTGAGGAAGTTGTGCAATATGCAACAGGCAAGAACTATGTGGTTCAGTTTGTATTCCGCCAAGTTAAATGCCGTCAGGAACAGGCGGAAGCGGCTGGCCAGGATGCCAAAAGCGTTCTCCACAACTCTTCTGGCTCTGGACAGCCTGTAGTTGAAGACCCTCTGGTCCGGGGTGAGGGTCCTCATCGGGAACGGCCTCATCACATGGGGAGTCAACGCAAACGCTTCATCTGCGACAAAGACGAAGGGGAGTCCTTCGGCATTCTCCTCTGGAGGTGGCAAGCACAGACTGCCACTTTGGAGACGCCAGTAGAACTCCGTGTGCGTAATGGCCCCACCATCCGATATCCGGCCGTTCATCCCCACGTCCACATACATAAACTCGTATGTTGCCGACACCACCGCCAACATCACTACACTATTAAACCCTTTATAATTATAATAGTAGGACCCCGAGTTGGGCGGTGGGACGATGCGGACGTGTTTCCCATCAATTGCCCCTCCGCAGTTAGGAAAGTCCCAACGGCTGGCAAAGTGGGAGGCCACAGTCTGCCATTCCTGTGGCGTGGAAGGGAACTGTGGAGTGAAACAAGAAAAAAAAATTAGTCACTTTGCACCTAAACATTGCAAGCAGATTAGACAATCAACATCTTGGAACAAGAGCATTGTCTAAAATTGGAGGCTGGAAAGTATTTGCACAGAAAAGTAGAGGCTCCCCTTCACAGATTACTCACCCCCCCATCAATCCCCCCACTTCTGATGGGCCATTGGCAATAACTAGGGGTTTTGGGGGGGGGGGGTGGTGGACAGCTAACCCTCTGCACTTCATTGATTGGCAAATGGCTCAATAATGTGGGCTAGTTTGGCCAGACCCTTTGTACTTAACACTATTGGCAGGCCACAGGAAAGATCAAATAACATTTCAACCCCCCCCCCCCCCCAAAAAGGCAGGCACAGTGTGACATTATTAAATTACCAAGCAAGCTAATAGGAGGGAAAGAAGACAAAAAAATAGGAAATGGAATGTATGGAGGCAGTCCCTTGCACTACATGCTTTGCTGAATTCATCCCTAAAGATGCGCACTATAAAGAGGTAGGTATATAGTGTGTATGGACCTTGGGAAAGCCAGCAGATAAAGGATTGGTACCATCTGACAGAGCAGTTGGGGGAGGGGGTTCCTAATGAGTTTGCCCCCCCCCCCACCAAAAGAACAAAAAAAGGGGGCTCTACATGAAGTAAACCACACAGCAAACATTTGTGCATATTTTAGGGGGTGTTTTGGGGCAAACAATACTATGCAGCAGACAAAAGACATTGCTTAAGTGAGTAGGCCATAGGTGTCTATTGGGGCAGAAGAGCATGCTGGTGAGGTAAGTGAAGGGAAAAATGCATGAAGGAGAAAAGGGGCACAGCATATTAGAACATATTGCAATCATGGTAATTAGGGAAGGAGGTCAAAAATACAAGTCATTAGCAAACAGAGCATACATAGAAGGGAATAGTAAAGTAGAAATGTTACCTTAATATAGTCCTCCTGCAGGACCTGAATGATGGCAGAACAGGTCTCTGGAATAATGATTCCCAGGGCCTGGGGAGAGATACCTGAAGAGAACTTCAAATCCTGAAGACTTCTCCCTGTCGCCAAGTACCTCAACGTGGCAACAAGCCTCTGCTCCGGAGTAATGGCTTGTCTCATGCAGGTATCCTGCCGGCTGATAAAGGGGGTCAGCAAAGCCAAAAGACGGTGAAAATCGGGGTCCGTCATCCTGAGAAAGTTCCTGAAATCATCAGGATTATTCTCCCGGATCTCACGAAGCAAAGGCATGTGCGAGAACTGGTCACGCTGAAGCAACCAATTCTTGGTCCACATACTCCTCATCACTCTGTTCATGGACGGGTCTTGGGTCAAAGCTAAAAGCCCGACACCAATTCCGCGTACAGCACGAACTCGGCGACGAGTACGCACGGGAAACATCGCTCAGAAGGTCACAAAAGGTCGGCTGGTCAGAACGGACAAACAGAAAGCACCGATAAACAGCAAGGCCTGAAAGAACGAAGTGAATACCAGCAACGAGCAGACAATAAGCAGTGCAAATCAAAGCGTCCTATATCAAGATATAGGCCGCAATGACCAACAAATGCGAACTGACTACACGCACTAATAAACAGATACGCACGACAAGCACAAACTGAAGAGCAGTAACGATCTGAGTCAGAAAACTGAGAAGCGCGAATCTTAAGTCACCAAACTTCCACTAACTCTCGATAAACACGGGATCAGCAGAAGGAGCCCAACGGGTGCCTGACGTGGTGCTGAACTTCCCTTTTGTAATCTCGTGGACGACGACTTACGTCACGACGTTCTTCCGGACCGGATATTCCGACAACGTAGTCCGACCGTGTGTACGCAACGCCAACATCGGACAAAGTACGTCGGACAAAGTCCGACCGACCTGGTCCGCGGATTGTCCGAGCGTGTGTATGGGGCTTAAGTGTAATGGACTCAAACTCACAAGCAGACTGCTGAGATAAGAATAACTGGCTTTACTTTGGCAGTAAGAAAAGAAGTAGTAACATGCATCAAACATTTGACTTACAACACATTAGCAGGTCCCTGCAATATGCACTTTAACATGTACACATATATGTATCAAAATAGCAATGGGGAAACGGAGCGCCAAATGTAGCGACCGTCTACTATGCACCTCTGAGGTGCAACCATGTAACTGCACCTACCTAACGGACCAGGCCTGATCCCTAGCAATAGAGCTCAGTCCTTGAATAAGTACAGTATTCTTCACCGGCAAGAGAACTGTAGAGGTGGTGCACATGTAGCTTTAAATGGTGTGTTTGTAATCCACAGAGAGAAACATCTGCTGCTCTGAGGTAAACTGTGCCTTGGCAGTTCAATAGGCATAGAAGTGAATGTAACAGTGTAGGATGAGCCTTTCAGCTCGCTCACCACTCCTGGGTACCGTCCTCAGCTCCGGGACCTCCACTGGCGGCGTCCGGCCTCCTCCGTCACAGCCCCTGCGCTCCGGTCCTCTCTCCGACCGACCGTCTGTAGGGAAAAGTCTCCGCTCCGCTGCTGCTGACACTGAGGGGTGAGAGTCTCTCTCCACCTGCTGCAAGGCCCAGGCTTCAGGCCTTCAGCAGTCTCGGTCCGCACAGGTGTCTCCTCACTTGCAAGTCTCTGCGTCACCAGCCCAGTCAGAAGAGGAAAAGGCGGTCTCTCCTCTTCCCTTTTATCACCTCCCCCAGAAGCCTCTCGGGCGGAAACAAACAGCCTCCCGGGAGCCTGGGGAATTATGGGGAATGTAGTCTTCTCCCCTAAAAGGGGAACGACCCCGCTACACTAGCATGATCATCTCCGCTGTAGTGTGCCGATCAGTGAACACCCGGTGTCACACAGGAACCTTACCAGATCCCAGGGAACCAGCTTAATACCAAGGGGAATCCACTTCCTGGAAACTCAGGAAGACTCCTGATGACACGTGACATCACTTCCGGGGTGTTTCGTTTTAACATTCCAACCTTCTGGCTTTAAGAAACAATTAAAACAAAATAAAAAAAGAAAGAAACTGTAGTCAGTTGCAACTGTTTTTGCAGATCAAGCAGAGGAAAAAAATATGGAATCACTCAATTCTGAGGAAGATTTTATGGAATCGCCATGTACTTTGTAGTTCTAAAACAAAACTTTGCATCAAATTACATCCTGAAAAATGATGTCATCATTACCAAACATCCTTTCAATTGCTGGAATAAGAAAAGTGTCCAAAATCTCAATATAAACGTATGCATTTATTGAAGATTTAATGACTGTCATCTCCCCCATACATTTACCTGACATGCAACCCCATATCATCAATGATTGTAAAAATGTGCATGTTTTCAGTCGTCTTCATACATTTCATTGGAATGGCGCCGATCAAAAGTTCTAGCATCATCATCACCCTGCCCAATGCAGATTTGTGATTCATCGCTGAATATCATTTCCATGCAATCATCCACAATCCATGATTGCCTTTATTTAGCCCACTGTAACCTTGTTTTTTTTCTGTTTAGGTGGTAATGATGGGAAAAAGGGAAGTCTGGATGGCCGCACTTCAGCAAAAACTTCTTTATTAGGCAAAAGATAAAATCCAAAGTAGTGACATCTCATGCGATACAGCAAAACAGCAACAGTAGCTTACACGTTTCATGCCTCAAAGGCGCTTAGTCATAGCATTGGATTTTATCTTTTGCCTAATAAATACGTTTTTGCTGAAGTGCGGCCATCCAGACTTCCCTTTTTCCTCTCTGTTGTGAGCAGAGCCTGCACCAGCTGTACCGAATCAGGGTGGACATCACTTTGCCTCCAGACTCAGAGCGGTATTCATATTCTTATCTCTCAAACCTAGGTGGTAATGATGGTTTTCGTTGGTATAAATCAAATTGGAAGGTTGTTGAAGGGAAGCGTACTGGTAGACCAAGGAAGACATCAAAGCGTCAAGTTAGAAAATTTTAAGCAATAGGCCTTAAAAACAGAAAATGCACAACAAAACAAATGAGGAACAAATGGTCAGAAACTGGAATCAATGTCTGTGACTGAACTGTAAGACATCGCCTAGAGGAAATGGGATTTACATACAGAATAGCCAAACGAAAACCATCATTCACACCTAAACAGAGAAAAACAAGGTTACAGTGAGCTAAATAAAAGCAATCATGGACTGTGGATGACTGGATGAAAGTGATATTCAGTGATGAATCCCGAATCTGCATTGGGCAGGGTGATGATGAGGCTGGAACTTTTGATTGGTGCCATTCCAATGAAATGTATGAAGACGACTGAAAACATGCAAATTTCCACAATTATTGATGATATGGACTGCAGAGCTGGAGGTGTGTAAATCCAGGAAGTGAACAGGCAGCGGCTTCAGCTGCCCATAGTTAAAATGGTTTCAGCCAGACTCAGTGGAGGGATATTTCTGCAACATATTTGGCAAGTACAGAATCACAGTACAGTAAAACATTGGATTGCGAACATAATTTGTTCCGGAAACATGTTTGTAATCCAAAGCACTCGTATATCAAAGCGAATTTCCCCATAAGAAATAATGGAAACTCAGATGATCTCTTCCACAACCATTTATTCATAAGTCCTTCAGTTTATGGTCCATATAAAAAGATTATAGCAATGTGATAGGTTGTGTAACTATAACATGTCCATTCACAAATGGAAGCCTCCACAAGGGGATTAGAAGAAAAATGCAGCAGGAGCTACAGAGTATAAAAGAGAAGGGAGGCGCCTCTAATTGTAGCATTATGGTTACAATTAATGAAGGTACAACAGTTAGCAACTCACATGGTTGATGATAAATAGAGAGGCAGGCACGCAGCCATCCGGGGTAAAGCTGTCCACATAGACCATCCCCCGCACCGCTGTCATCTGCAATCGCGACCAGGAAGACTACACCGCAGTAGAGCGATCTGAAAGCGAGGCTTGAAGCTCTCCTGGAGCGGAGCTTGGAAGGGACAACGATGGCGGTGAGGAGGACGGTCTATGTGGACAGCTTTACCCTGGATGCCTGCATACTTAGATGTGCCTGTTTTAATCATCAACCATGTGAGTTACTAAATGTTGGACCTTCATTAAATGTAACTATATTGCTACACTGAGAGGCGCCTCTCTTCTCTTTTATACTCAGTTGTGACACGACACTACTTGTATATCAAGACATCGCTTGTATATCAAGTCAAAATTTATGAAAAAATTTTGCTTGTCTTGCAAAACGCTCTCAAACCAAGTTACTCTCAAACCAAGGTTTTACTGTATATATAAAATAATATGCAAAGAGGTTGGAGGGAAGCTTCATAGTGGCAAAGATGTTTTTATTACAAATTATGTGAGCAGACTGCAGTTATTCTTTAAGGACTAGTAAGTTGCAATAGATTTGTTGCAGAATTTATTATTAATGTTTTTAATTTTTTTATTTCTGCATTTATTTTTGTTGTATTCCCATTCCTGATGAGGTCTTTCCGTTCTCTCCCCTCACAAGTTATGATAAAAGTATATAAAGAGCGGCCATCCTCCTCCTCTATGCACAGCGCCATCTAGTGGCCAGAAAGGAGGCGTGCACGTCTAAGTTGATGTCGGGGATGCCGCTTGTCGCACACATTGATTTGCTGTGTCTCTATTGATCCATTCTGTTCTCCAGCACACGATTAGATAACGCTTCCATGCTCGGCTGTCCTCCTGGCTGGACCGATCACTGCTGTGTCTTTGGAATCAGCTACTGGTAGAGCGGCCAGTGCCCAATGAAGAGGGGCCTGCTAGTGTCCAATCAGAACACGCCTTACATCCAGCTGTGGAAGGTTTGTGAAGGATCCTTCCCGTACAGACCTCCCCGAACTCCCGACCAGAACACAGACGAGGATCTGGGATCAGAGGACATGCAGGGTGTGTGCAGGGCACGGGCGATGGAGGGTTAATGGTGGATCCTCCCTATGAATGCTGATCATATAAGAGGTAGGTGCTCTTCTCTTCATCCTCTCTATAGATAATGACTGTGCAATGTCCCCTATATAGAATTCTGCTGAGCTGTCACATCATTGTGTCCCCTATATAGAATTCTACTGAGCGGTCACATCATTGTGTCCCCTATATAGAATTCTACTGAGCGGTCACATCATTGTGTCCCCTATATAGAATTCTACTGAACGGTCACATCATTGTGTCCCCTATATAGAATTATACTGAGCGGTCACATCATTGTGTCCCCTATATAGAATTATACTGAGCGGTCACATCATTGTGTCCCCTATATAGAATTCTACTGAGCTGTCACATCATTGTGTCCCCTATATAGAATTCTACTGAGCGGTCACATCATTGTGTCCCCTATATAGAATTCATCATTGTGCCTGTCCTGTGCAGGAGATGCTCCTCTTATTAATAGAATGATGTGATCGATCGAACTCCTATCCATTAATAAGGGTTGTCATTTCTGAGAAATCCATCCTGGATCGGGTTGGCGTTGTTTGTCTGTACAGATTGCTGATCACAGAAGAAAGCGTTTTTAATATATGCGACAGTAAAAGTCGCCATCTGTTCAGCACAATCGCCCAGTTGGCGCCTGTGTGTAGCGCAGATAAATGGGGCTTTCACATGGCAGTCTTAGGGGCCAGGGAACGATCAGTGAGAAGTAGAATATTCTCCGCCTGGGCTGTGGCATCGCGAGCACTATTCAATGAGGCGCTAAGCTTGTTTATATTGTAGGTGCCTGCTCTGCTGCAGTGTGGAGTGCGGGCTGCTGCTGCAACAAAAGGACACGATCGCTCAGGGATCCCTCGTCAGCACAGCTCCGCACTTTGACATTTCATTTTCTGGGTGGGTACACCTCAATCGCAGACACGTGGGTTGGATGCCAGCCAAGGTTTTGATTATGTTTATATTCTCCTCCTTGAACTGTGTGTTTTTAGAAACATTGCAGCAACATGAAGGAGACCACTTGAAGAACAGGCTTTTTCTGGCACTTTTTATTTACAAGTTGAAATCCAGTATTTGTTGTTAGAAAATGAATTAGCACCTACAAACATTACACCTATTTTTTTTTTTTTTTAGCCAAGACCCTAGGGCAGTGATGGCAAACCTTGGCATCCCAGATGTTTTGGAACTACATTTCCCATAATGCTCACCTACACTGCTGAGTGCATGAGCATCATGGGAAATGTACTTCCAAAACATCTGTGCCCTGGGGAATAAAATGGTGATTGTGTGACATAATTTTTTTTATGTCACACGGTATTTGCGCAGTGGTTTTTCAAACACAATTTTTTAAAAAAAATATATATTTTTTTAATAAAAAAAAAAAAAAAAAAAGATTTACCCCAATTTTTTTGTATAATGTGAAAGAGGAAGTTATGCCAAGTAAATAGATACCTAATATGTCTCGCTTGAGAATTGCGCACACTCGCGGAATGGCGACAAAGTGTGGAAATGAAAAATCTACATAGGCGAGGTTTTGAACGCCTTTACAATTACAGAGGAGGTCTAGCGCTAGAATTATTGCTCTCGTTCTAACGTTCGCGTCATTTGCTCACATGTGTGGTGCGAACGCTAAATATGTGAAACCTTGTGAGCGGCTTTGTTAATCTAATTGAAGCTACCAGCACTAAACACACTTCCTAGACATGCAAATTAACAAACTAAAAACCAAAATGAGTGCAGCGCTAAATACAAAGTATGGGATATATAGTGCATTCAATTGTTTTTAGTGGTGCGAACACTGTTTACATATGCGTGTGCGACTTACGTATGCGTTCGCTTCTGCATGCGCGCACGGAGGGATGGGGGTGGTTTTAAATTTTATGTTTAAATTTATTTAACTTTTTATTTTTACACTATTTTTACACTTTTAATTTAATGTCATTTTTTTATTTTTTTTTGCCCACTTTTATTCCCATCACAAGGCATGTAAACATCCCTCGTAATAGAAATACAGATGACAGGTCCTCTTTGTGGAGAGATCTGGGGTCAAAAAGACCCAAATAAAAAAAAAAAAAAAAAAAACTGTTAATCTTTTACTTTACATTTTCTATTTATTTTTTTATTATTTACTTCCAGCCTGGACCGAAGGCTGAGGTTGCTCTGGTCGTCCAAGGCCATAGATGCGATCAAAGAGTATACCTACTGTTTGATGGCCTATTATTATTATTATTATACAGGATTTATATAGCGTATAATAATAATAGGATTTATATAGCGCCAACAGTTTGCACAGCCAGCCTATTGGAGCAGCCGGCCCCACCGTCGGATCGTTTCTCAGGCTTCGGAAAGCATTCCTGCGGCTCATTTTCATGAAAAAGCCGGCTGCAAAAAGCAATGCCGGGGTTATGGCTGATATCTTCAGCCATAATCCCGGTAAATCACTTCAAAGCTGCAACGATATACCTATTGTGGTCAGTAAGTGGTTTTAATATATACAAGCTGGTTATAATTCCGAACGATTGCTGTAAACATTAGCTTCTGATTGGTTACTATGGGCAGCATCTCCACTTTGTTGGGAGGATTCTCCAACCCTATAAAAGGCTCTCACATAACATATACTGTATTACTGTATATAGTAGTTTGTACTTGTGTGTCCTGTTCTACATTAAAGTGACAATATCATTATTCTCATCAACTACCTAATGGCCCTGTAATATGTTTTTCATCCCCAGCATTTCATATTCCTGATGTGGCTGCTGTACAATGTACTTGTATGAAAAAGTATCCAGTTCTCTTTGCATTTCTTCCTCTGTGTGAAATCCCTGGTGTTCTGCCAGTCCCTTTTATTTCCTATTAAAAACTGACCACGCCAAGCAGGAGAACACATCATGGTCAGTTCTCTAGATGTGCTGGGAACTCAGTCTGCTCTCTTCCAATGATCAGACTTGTCCTGACTCCTGACAACCCCCTGCATAGCCATTCACTGGGAGGTTCAGTGTGCTGCTGCCCCCCCCCCCTCCCCCCAACTTTTATGCAGCTGAGAACAGACGGAATATGATCATTTATTAAAAAAAGTGTTGATAATATTTTATTTTTTTTTGTTATATCTATACACACGTTTTGCCTTTCTTTTCTGTTTTAGCCCCCGTTCGCACCAGTGCGACTTGTCGTGCGATTTGACAGATCAAAAGTGCACGACAAGCCGCACCCTATTTTTGGCTATGGAATTGTTTAAAACAGCTCAACTCCCACTTGCACCGACTTTGAAAAGGTTTCTGCACTATTCTTGGAGATTTCATGTGCGACTTGCATTTGCATCCGTACATGATGTCACACAGATGTCGGCAAGTCGCACATGAAATCACACTGATCAGCGGCTTTAAAATCGCACCAAAGTAGCGCGATTTCAAAGCCCCATTCTGTGTAAACCAGGGTTTAAACTGAATGGGTTGTTTTACAAGGTGAGGGTTTACATGCACTTTCACACCAGTGGCTGATCGGATCTGCCTGTCCATTTTTCAGGCAGACCCGATCGGACCATCCATTGCTCTCAATGCAGCGGCGGATGTCATCTTTGAATGACAGTCAGATGGAAACAGACAGGCAGCCCAGTTCCATCAGACCACCCCATTGAGAACAGCAGGCTGTGTCCGTGTCTGCTCTGCATAGTGGAGCGGACACAGACCTGTCATCCGCCTGCTCAGCAGGGATCAGTAGGGAGATCCCCTACTGAGCAGGCAGACCTGATTTGTTGCATTACGCTCTGTCTGAAAGAGTCCTTACTGTGTTTTTTTTTTTTTTACTTCCTCCATGCATCCTCTTCCATGAGCTCCTGAACCTCTCCTTTTCCTCCTTGCTTCCTGTCATTGGGAATGAGCAGTGCCTGTTAATGTCAGTCATATGCACTGTTTTAGGCACACTACAAATCCCATTGTCCATAGTTCAAAGTAGGGTTGCACCGATACTGTTTTTATTTTTATTTTTTTTCAGGGAGTATGAGTACCGATACTGCAGTGAGATTTGCATCAATACAAAAAAAATTGCCGCAAATCGCACTGCAAAGAATCGCATTCGATTTGAACAGGAATTCAGTGTGACTTCCCCCCACTGCTTGTGTGTGTGTGTGTGTGTGTTTGTAGAAAGGGAAACGCACCATCTAGTGGGCAGTTTAAAAAATATTAGAACTCACAGTACACATCTGGTCACATGCAAAATAATCTACATGCGTTTCTTGGTCCACTGGTGATAGCAAATCGGGGTCGCTGGAGGTGCTCACAGGGCTTGAGGAGAAGTTCCTGGACCCCGTGGGTGTAAGGCAGAAGCAATGTCAGCTTGGGGGTGGATTGCCTCTACAGCCCTGTGAGGGAGTCCAGCAGCCGTGATTTGCCATCATTTGCGGACCGGGGCACCTATATAGATTACTTTGCAGGTAACCAAGTATGTACTGTGTGTTCTGACATTTTTAAACTGCCCACTAGGTGGCACCTTTCCCTTTCTATGCACACAGAGGAGAGATGGGGGAAATCGCATGCGTTTCGGACAGGAATCGCACCACACCGCACCACAACTTTCACCACAAAGTATCGGTTTCGGTATCAGGAGCATTTGGATGAGTACCATACTTGTGCAAATGCTTGGCATCGGTGCATCCCTAGTTCAAAGTCTATCCCTGGAGCGAGCAAGAGAGGGTTCCTCTGGCAGGTAGGTCAGATCACAGGAATTTGGAGGCTGAGAGCGATAGAAGGTACATTTGCATTAAAGTGGAAATAAATCTCTGCTAAAATGTTTTCTCAATTTGGTCCTAGGAGCCATTAGCCATATTGTACTAGCATATTCGCACATTATGGCAGATTTACCTTGGGAGCGATCCCTGCCAGCGTTGCGCTGTCAGTTTGTCTGTCGGTCATGGGTGCTGCCATCTCCCATTCTTCCTTCTGGGTTCCGACTCTTCAGCTGCTTGGTTGACCGGGCTGCAGTGACGACACTCCTGTACAGGAATCGCATCTTCACAAGACAAAGTAGGACTGTAAGGCCTGGATCACCCTGGTGCGATTTCAGATGAGACTTAAGTCACACAGAATCACATGACAATGGAAGTCACATTCATTTCAATGATGTGTGCTCACTTCAATGCAACATAGCTGCAGTGCAACTTTGGGGAAGGTATCTGGGCTGCTTTTGGTGCGATGCAGTGCAATTTAAAACATTTTTTGCCCCATAGACCTTAATGGAAATGCATCAAAAACTGCATGTACATGTGTTTTTGATGTGATTCAGATGTGTGTTTTCTTCCCCCAGCTATTCTCCTCCTTCTTGCCCTCAAAGAAATCGCACCAGTATGAAAATCGCATCAAAAATGCTCCAAGATGCACTACATAATCTCATTGTAAATCGGATGAAATCACAGTTGCACCAGTGTGAACCAGGCCTATATGTAAGCTGAGCTGTGCATGCTTGGCTCAGTGTACATAAACATTGACAGGAAGGGAGAAAGGTTTGTTGTAAAAATCCTACCTTTTTATAGATATGTTTCCAATGAAATGTGTTGCTCTAAATGTGAAAAAACTTAATACATGATTATAAAGTGCAAATAAACAAATAACTGAGTAATAGTACATAGTATGTGCATGAAAGATGCATATAATGCCGCGTACACACGAAGGGACTTTTCCCGGCGGACCTAAGTCCAGCGGACAATCCGCTGGACTTTCCAGCTGGGTCCGCTGGACTAAAAAGCGAACGGACTTGACCACACACGATCACGCAAAAAGTCCGACGGTTCACGCGATGACGTACAGCACGTACGACGGGACTAGAAAACGAAAAATACTAGAAAAATACTTGCTACTGAGCATGCGTCCTTTTTGGTACGCCGGACCATACTACACACGACCGGATTATCCGCTGGACTGCCAAGTCCAGCGGATAATTTGAAAACAAAACCTGAAACTTTAGTCCGCCGTACTTTGGCCAAAAAAAGTCCGCCGGCGCCCACACACGAGGGGATTATCCGCTGGACTTCGGTCCAGCGGATAATCCCGCGGGATAGTCCCTTCGTGTGTACGCGGCATAAGAGTACCATTAACCATATGTTGACACGTAATGAATCGCTTCTTCCTCTGCCACCACCAGAAACCTTCAGTGATAATGGGGGACACGCTTACCAACTTCCCATAGGGACTTCTTGTTTACTAGTAAAAACATTTTTTTTGTGTTAGAAAATAACTTAGAATCCCCAAACATAAAATATATATATAATATATATATGGGCTTGACCTACGTATGCATTCACTACTGCGTGTGAGCAGGTGGTGCTGTTTTTTTTTTACACTGTCCTTTGTAACAAAAATAGTTTGATCACTTTGATTTCTATCGCAAGGAATCGCATGACAGGTCCTCTTTATAGAGAGATCTGGGGTCTAAAAGACCCCAAATCTCTCCTCTACTCTTAAAAGCAAAAACGTTGCTCCGGTCCTCCAAGGGCATAGAGATGAGCGGTGGCCATCTTGCAATCACTTATCTCTTATTCTCTTATCTCTATGCTCACTTATGCTCCTGGGCTCAGCAATCAGTAACGAAAGCCGGGGGACCACTTTTATCTATAAGCCAGTTACCCAAGGGAAAAGAAAATACTGGGGTTACGGCATCTAGCTGCAGCCATAACCCTGGCATTTGATGTCCAAGTAATGACGTAAATTCCCAGTTTTGCGGTCAGGAAGTGGTTAATTACAGGATAGTCCTAAAACGCTTATGTAATTTCTCTGGGAGATATGATGATCCTCCACACAGCCTTTGTATCACTTGGGACCACAGACACTCGGATATGCACAGCCTCATTTTCAATGTGATAAGTCATGAAAGGCAAAAGAAAAAAGGCCGCTCCATAGTATAAAACAGTATAAAATGCTTTTAAAGTAGAACTATAGCCAAAATGTGTTTTTTCAGTAAGGGAGGGGTATAATGCCTGAAAGGTTTATTTTTGTCCTCTTTGTCCCATTGTGGATATTTCCATTCACTTCCTGTCCCATAGCCAAACAGGAAGTGAGCAGAAATATCTGCAACTACTGTATACCCTAAAACAAATTTATATTGCATTTTATCAGACATTCGAAGTGGTGACTGCATTAGTTTTTCCCTTTTTTTTAGGCTTTTTCACTTTATATTCACCTGGTGATCCGGCCAGCAAGTCTGGTATTTTTCAAATTCCCTTAACAGACCAAGCTGCCCAGCAAAAGTTTCAAAGGGTTGAGACAAACCATTTAACTGTGATTGGGGTGCTTACAATGGTCCGTTTTAATTCATTTATGAAAAACCTTTATCCAAAAAGGAAAAAGAAAAAAACGTTGCTGTAACTGTTTAAAAGTTCAGCGTTAATTTGTTAGTCACTAATGTAAAGTCCATGTAAACCTGCTAGTGCATCTTAAGCCCCATACACACACTCGGATTATCCGAGGACCAGGTCCGTCGGATCATGTCCGTCGTACTTTGTCCGATGTTGGTTTTGCGTACACACGGTCGGACAAAGTTGTCGGAAAATCCGATCATTCTGAACGTGGTGACGTTTGTTGCCTACGACGGGACTACGTAGAGGCTAGTAGCCAATAGCTTTGGTCTTGTAATGTGATCTGAGCATGCGCAGCACTTTGTCCGTCGGAATTCGCTACACACGATCGGATTTGGTGTGATCGGACTTTGTTGTCAAAAAATCTATCCAGCAGGAGATGGAAACTGTCCGATGGTGCCTACACAGGGTCGGAATTTCCGACAACATTGTCTGATAGGACAGAATCCATCAGAAAATCTGACCGTGTGTATGGGGCTTAACACTACCCTCTCCCCAGATTGACATCCAGTCATTGCCCTACAAAGTCCCATTAGAGGGTCTCTTTTTGTTTTGCCTCTCCCCAGATTGACAGTGCTGCTGTCCAAGGGTGTCTCCATTGTTCCTCTAGTGGGATGGAGACACCCTAAGATAAGAAGTGTTTTCCTGGGCAGATCACCGGGTGAAAAAAAAAAATCTAAAACACAGAAAACGAATGCAGCCTCCACATTTAAGGATTGGTAAACTGTAACAAAATATATTTTTTTTTTTGGGGTTTAATGCCCCTTTTAAAGTGAGTTCTGTAGAAGGTCCATAAGTGGTTAACAAGGTGTTTTTGCCAACAGAACTGCAGCTCAATATATTTCTTTCTTTTTTAGTCTAGATTTACACATTTAAGAGACTGCAGTATGGAAATCCCAGAAGGCTAGTTGTTTCTGAGATGCAGAAATTAAAATTTCTGGCAGCAACACTTATTCCATAGCGAATCTCTTACATCTTGCACCTTCTACTTTCTAAAATTAGGTCAGATAACAACTGAACCTCTTCACATGTCTGCCTAATATGTGTATTTAACATTTTAAAAGAGTCATTTCACCCAACGGCGACATCAATCTTTTGTAGATGCTAGAGGGTGAAATTACCTAATATACCTGTGAAGGATACAAAAATTACTATGGTGGGCTAGACATAATCCCCCAATTTAGAATTTTTGTAGCAGCGCTATTTGAAGTGAGCTTTCATAAATGAATGTGAAAGGCTGATGCGATAAACACGCTAATAAAGGTGACCGTGAGTGAAAATAAATAAATATATAAATGTCAAGGTGACCATAAACTGATGTCTAAAATATATATATAAATAAATAAATAAATAAATACATAAATAAATAAATAAATCAATCAGTCCATATGCGTGAAATCAATAAATCAATAAAAATAGATAATCAAATGTGATAATAAATAGAAGTTCAAACTGGATCACAAATGGTGAGTAAAACGTGAAACCAATTTCTAATTAAGCAATAAAATAGTTCGTGTATAAACGGTGTTTGCTCATCAAATGAGCCAGTGAAAAATAGTGACAGTTCAGAATTGATGTGGGCAACAGTTCTAGATAAATATTTCTTGAGTGATCCGTCCACCACTGCTTTCACCACGTGAGGGAATTGTCCCCTTCTGGGGGTACACTCACCAGAAATCTACTTTAAACAAGCCTGTAGTCTAAATCAATCTGGACCTTCTCCTCCAACATCACCAGATAATAGCCATCCACTAGCGCGATTTATTGGACCAGAGCTTCAGACTTTATATCCAGCATTCCTTGGTCATAACTCCACCAGCGCGGTTATATCATGTGTAAAAATAGATGGAGGGCCACATAGTGTGATATTGCTAAAAACTTTTATTTAATTAATTTCAAACAGTTTCCCTTTAATGCAAAAAGATCCCCCCCAAACGATGTCTGCGTACCAAAATTAATAAGATAGTAAGCATTGGATAAACATAGAGCGGTACTGTGCCTGTGTTCCTTTCTGCCAGTAGGAAGTGGATCCTTCAAATTCCGCTCATGAGCGGCGTCCTTTCTTCCTGTACTCCGGTGGAACGCACCGTGGACCGCAATACGTCGTAACGTCACTTCCTGTTGACCTACGCCCTGACGCGTTTCGTCATTTCCGACTTCTTCTCGAGGGCGTAGGTCACCAGGCAGGAAGTGATGCTTATATGTGAAAACTGATGGTCCGGGTGTCCAATGGGAGAGCTGGATTGCTCACCCAATCAACAGCGCCACCATTACCAAATGCTCAAGCACTAGAGGTCTGCTGCAGACCTATCCAAGAGGTCAGTCGCATTGATCTCATTGCCCGTGCATTTAACCATCCGGACCAGCAATATAATAAAGTGCAGTTACGGACTAGCAATAAAATCAACTGTGAATAACAAGCACAAACTCCGTCACAATAACAGTTTTGGCTACATACATTACTTACAATGTGTTTTTTTACATATATTCATATATTCAATCTATAAAGAATCTGAGAAAAGCAAGGATGACCGGGTGATAAATGGCCATTATTATGCACCATTATAATGTGTGGCAACGGTCCACGGTGCGTTCCACCGGAGTACAGGAAGAAAGGACGCCGCTCATGAGCGGAATTTGAAGGATCCACTTCCTACTGGCAGAAAGGAACACAGGCACAGTACCGCTCTATGTTTATCCAATGCTTACTATCTTATTAATTTTGGTACGCAGACATCGTTTGGGGGGGATCTTTTTGCATTAAAGGGAAACTGTTTGAAATTAATTAAATAAAAGTTTTTAGCAATATCACACTATGTGGCCCTCCATCTATTTTTACACATGATATAACCGCGCTGGTGGAGTTATGACCAAGGAATGCTGGATATAAAGTCTGAAGCTCTGGTCCAATAAATCGCGCTAGTGGATGGCTATTATCTGGTGATGTTGGAGGAGAAGGTCCAGATTGATTTAGACTACAGGCTTGTTTAAAGTAGATTTCTGGTGAGTGTACCCCCAGAAGGGGACAATTCCCTCACGTGGTGAAAGCAGTGGTGGACGGATCACTCAAGAAATATTTATCTAGAACTGTTGCCCACATCAATTCTGAACTGTCACTATTTTTCACTGGCTCATTTGATGAGCAAACACCGTTTATACACGAACTATTTTATTGCTTAATTAGAAATTGGTTTCACGTTTTACTCACCATTTGTGATCCAGTTTGAACTTCTATTTATTATCACATTTGATTATCTATTTTTATTGATTTATTGATTTCACGCATATGGACTGATTGATTTATTTATTTATTTATGTATTTATTTATTTATTTATATATATATTTTAGACATCAGTTTATGGTCACCTTGACATTTATATATTTATTTATTTTCACTCACGGTCACCTTTATTAGCGTGTTTATCGCATCAGCCTTTCACATTCATTTATGAAAGCTCACTTCAAATAGCGCTGCTACAAAAATTCTAAATTGGGGGATTATGTCTAGCCCACCATAGTAATTTTTGTATCCTTCACAGTTCGATATTCTTAAGCGGCAGCTACTATTATTGTCATATATCCACATTATATGCAGACAATAATAATAATTTTGCAATTGCACATTATACACATATACTTATAACTTCTTTATTGCAGTTTGCACACATATGTTCATTTATTTATTTAAATAATCAGTTTTCACATTGGCTACTATCTACAGGCTTGGTCATCCCAGGACCATCCCATACATTGCAAGTAATATATCCTTGTAGCGCAGAGCAGTGTTTATTTAATTTTTAGGAGGGCGGCAATAGTAAACACTCACATACAGTATACCTAATATACCTGTTAGGGATTTATTTTTATTTTTTTACATTTATAGAGAATGCAACAGGAGGTAATAAACACGGTCAATGAGCAAAAGAAAAAAATTAGCGCCAATGAAAAAAAGTTAATCAAAAATTTGCGAGCAACAGTGTGAATGTGAACTGACTATTATCACAGTGAATTAAAAAGGGGTTAATCACCGCGCTCAGCCCATATAAATTCTAAACATGAAACCATCAGTGTATAAAAAAAATGCAAAATAGTTCACAATGATATAAAAGTCCCACTTTGTTGTGAAATAAAGTTCTCGTGCGTAGATCAGAGTTAAAGGTGCTCCAATTCAGTGTGCAGACAATGTGCCCCACATGGATGTGCACTCACCCTTATGAATTGACCACCTATCGCTAGAGTGGTCGCTTGCACTTTGTGGGGATAATGTGACCCCTAAACGATGTAATCCAGGTCAGCTGCATGTAGAATGATCCTCCATGGATAGGGAGATAAAAATGACAGAGGGGCTCCCATAGTGTAAAACCATACGTTATTTAAAATAAGGATGTGGTTAAAAAAAAAATGGGATGCACTCACATTTTCTGGTGCCTATGCCTGGCAATCGGGAAGCTCTGAGCTTCCTGATGACGGCTGTTCCTATTGGCTGAAACGCGTCGAGGCTTGATCACGTCATCGCGTCGAGGCTTGATCACGTCATCGCGACCATACATCCGCCTGGAAATACGATTGCAGGGAACCGAGCCTAACCGCTATCCAGCGGCGTCCTAACGGAGATCGGCCGGATACCCCTAATTACAATACATGCTGATCACACCCGGTGCCAGGCATAGGTTTGTAGTCGTTTTTGCGCACAGGTTTAACCGCTTCAGCCCGGAAGATTTTACCCCCTTCCTGACCAGAGCACTTTTTGCGATTCGGCACTGCGTCGTGTCTTCATTCAGTAACAAGGGCTCCAGCTGCATCAACATCCGGCTCATTCATACTGTACAGGCCTCAGCACCCACGCATGTGTTTGAAGCCACTATTCACTTCAGCCACTGTGTAACTATGCAGCCTCTGGTATGCTGTGTGGTTCAGCAGGATCACTGCAGTGCTGCCGCCGCGCGGTGTGAGGTGGTGGATTGCCTTGCGCTGCATTGAAAAAAAATAAAGTACTTTTTTCAACACACCCTGCCCGCACATTACCGCAATGCAATGGTGTTAAGTGGGCACATAGGAGACAGGGCATTTTGCCTTGTCTTGTGGTGGGATCGCGCTGGAATAGCCGACCAACGCAGTCCCACTGCACTTGGTGTGAATGTACCCCAAATGATTTTCCTTGGCTTGGTGACAACTGTAAAACTACGGATTTCCCATCACTTTTTATCTTGTTGACAATAGTTCCCAGGATAGATAGAGGAAGAAACTACCTAGAAGGGATACGTGGTAACAACACAAGTGAACAAAGCACGTCTCCCAATAATGAGTACTAGCCTGAATCCAAAGCACCAAGCCGCCTGGTTCCTCTTTGATCTCTGATCCCTCTGCTATGCATGGGTCTCTGATAGAACTCTAAGCTGACAACCCCCCTCCGCTTTGTGTTTTTCTCTATGAGCCTGTTAGAGAGGGGGGTGTCCCTTCCTTCCAATCGGCTATCAGATTTCACGAAGCTCTGTGCTCTAGCTCTGCAGTGTGTGATATCAGATCCCCTCCCCCTGCATTCAGCTGCTGAGAAATGCTGTGTAAAATGTGTTTTGGAAGGCTGTAGAGAAGAGAGGGCTGCAGTTAAACAGGTACAACTTGTGCAAGAGGATTTGTTCCATCTTTAGGTCTCACCTGAGGCCAATCACTTCACTGAGTATATGTATAGAGTTTACAACCACTATAAAGTAGAGCTTCAGTCCCCCCCACCAAAAAATGTTAAGTATTTGTAGCTGCTGACTTTTTTAATATAGGACACTTACCTGTCCAGGGATCCCGCAATGTCGGCTCCCCGGCTGACATTGCTGCGCTTTCTGAATAGCTTGGCGGTGGTGGAAGGGGGGCCTGAATTCCGGGGGACCTTGCCGCAGCAAGGTCTCTTTGGACGTGGGGACGGGTACCTGTCAAAAATAGGTACCCACTTCCCCCCAAAAGGTGCCAAATGTGGCAGTGGAGGAGGGGGGGGAGGAAGCAAGCATGCGGAGATTCCCCTTTTGGGTGGAGCTCCACTTTAAGCTATCTAGTAGATTTCAAACTAATGTTTGTATGAACATTAGTATATAAAATTCATGCAAAAAATGTTTGTATGAACATTAATACAAAAAAAAATCATGCAAAAAATCTCAGTATGTTCCATGAATTGAGAATTTTTTTTGAAATGACTTCAAAATTTTGTTTGCTTTTTAACATTCGATTTTGGAATGAGTTGTCTACCAAGCAAAAACCACATACACTGTTAGAAATGAATTTGTTCAATTTTCTTATCACTGTGGTTGAAGAGAACCAAAGCAATTTGACCCACTAATGATTATAAAACTGAACAAATGCTCTTAAAATGAAACCTTTTTTATAATTTTACTAGTGTGTGACTGGAGCCTCATGGGGGCTCTCGGCAAGACATTTTTTATCATACATTTATATCAAACTTGGGCTTGGGGGTTGTACATTAAACTTTTTGCAGACTATAAGTCTCTAACATTGCTTCTCTGATCTCCTCCATCCACCTATTAGTTATTCAATTTACTGGTTTGTATTTCTCTATACGCAGTGTGAAGCTCAATGTTTTAACTACTCCATTTTTTGCCTTCTGCTATCTTAATAGAGTAGTCTGCATTTTAAGGCGGTGTGCTCTGTATGTAGGTCAGCCTTGACTTGAAACATAATCCAGATTGTTTTATATTGTGCATTAGTGTCATGCTTTCGCATTTTCAAATCAATAATGTAAAACTTTCTCTTCCTTGTACCTTACCGCCTATTTCTAGTCTTGTGCGTTCTTTGTAATCCCATAGTTCAATATAGATAATTTCGCTTTTTGTTATGTTTAATAAAGCAAGTGATATTTCCCCAATAAAATACTTTTTTAATAACTATATGTGAAAAAGGAAATAGTATTTTTATATGCTATATAAAATCAAGAAAATTAATTATGGCCATATAATAAAAGCATTACAGATGCAGAAATCAGCTTGTGGTAGGGTTATTTAGTCCATTCTGCCAGTCCAGAAAACGATGGGCAAAGGCTTGGTGTGGCCAAGTCAAGTGCCAAATCGCAAACTACAGGCTTGCGAATTAGCAATGGCACTGCTAGGGTTGCCACCTCCTCCCTTTAAACCCAAACACATAATAATTACACAGCTTCTGAGGGCTAATTTAATGCAAATGAGGCACTAAGTGAGTTTAATTACCACTTTAATCAGCCACAGAACCTGTGTTATTAATATGTGTTCGGGTTTAACCACCTGAGATCCGCGCTATAGCCGAATGACGGCTACAGCGCGGATCTAAGATGCCGGGACTAAGTCTATTGACGTCGTCCCGGCCACGAACTGCCTGCACGCCCCCTGAAAGCCGATCACCGGCGGCAGTGAGAGGGATATCAGTCCCTCTCACTGCAATGTGCTCAGGGTCCATGGTGCCCACCTTTGCTAATAAAAGTGCAACCTACCAGTGCCCACTAGCTCCACCTGTCAGTGCCCACATTGCCAGTGTTGCACATCAGTGTCACCTACCAGTGCTCATCAGTGTGTGCCATCTATCAGTGCCATCCATCAGTGCCCATCGGTGCCACCCATCCGTGCCCATCAGTGCCAACTTATCTGTCCCCACCAGTGCAGCCTATCAGTGCCCACCAGTGCAGCCTCATCAGCGCATATCAATGAAGCAGAAAAATTACCTGTTTACAAAATGTTATAACAAACTATTAAACATGATTTTTTTTTTTTTCTAATTTTCCATCTTTTTTTGTTTGTTTAGCAAAAAATAAAAACCCCAGCTGTGATTAAATACCACCAAAAGAAAGCTCTATTTGTGGGAAAAAAAATGATAAAAACGTCATTTTGGTACAGTGTTGTATGACCGCGCAATTGTCATTCAAAGTGCGTCAGCGCCAAAAGCTGAAAATTGGTCTGGTCACGAGGGGGGTTTAAGTGCCCAGTAATCAGGTGGTTAAAGGGATGAGATGGCAACCCTAGGCACTGCTGATAAAATATGGCCATGCACCATTTTTTCATCCCACTGTAGTGCGAGCAGGTATAGCCTACAATAAAGTGGCAACTCTGCTCTGAATTTAGGAGCAGTACAGCATGGTTGCCACACCATCACAGGAAGTTTAATTTATAGCTTCCTTCTTAGCCTGTGTTTGATCTGCAGTTGCCATGGTCCTGCAAATGTGATCAATTATGACACCAGATATTTGATGGCTTGACAGTTCGTTTGAGAGCACAAACAAATGTGAGAGTTATCATTCACTACATGATTTTGGAAATAGTTAATTCGATGGGATTCTTTCCGCTTTAGATGAAATTCCATGACAGGCTCAACATGCCACTCTGGTCCTGAGTCTTCTCTCTACTCTTACCATTTACTGTAGTTTATTTCCAGCAGTGTCTGACATGCACATTTCCTATCGGCTGTCAACAAAAATTATTAAACTTAGCGCTGCTTCCACATACTTACTGTGTGTGTGTGTGTGTGTGTGTGTGTGTGTGTGTGTGTGTATATATATATATATATATATATATAAATTATCTCATGAAAGTTAGTACACCCCTCTCATTTTTGAAAATATTTTATTATATCTTTTCATGTGACAACACTGAAGAAATTACACTTTGCTACAATGTAAATTAGTGAGTGTACAGCTTGTATAACAGTGTAAATTTGCTGTCCCCTCAAAATAACGCAACACACAGCCATTAATGTCTAAACCGCTGGCAACAAAAGTGAGTACACCCCTTAGTGAAAATGTCCAAATTGGGCCCAATTAGCCATTTTCCCTCCCTGGTGTCATGTGACTCAATTAGTGTTTCAAGATCTCAGGTGTGAATGAGGAGTAGGTGTGTTAAATTTGGTATTAATCGCTCTCACTCTCTCATACTGGTCATTGGAAGTTTAACATTGCACCTCATGGCAAAGAACTCTCTGTGGATCTGAAAAAAAGAATTGTTGCTCTAAGTAAAGATGGCATAGGCTATAAGAAGTTTGCCAAGACCCTGAAACTGAGCTGCAGCATGGTTGCCAAGACCATACAGCAGTTTAACAGGACAGGTTCCACTCAGAACAGGCTTTACCATGGTCGACCAAAGAAGTTGAGTGCACGTGCAAAGGTTGAAGTGGTGGGGGGTCAGCCTGTCAGTGCTCAGACCTTACGCTGCACATTGCATCAAATTGGTCTGCATGGCTGTCATCCCAGAAGGATGCCTCTTCTAAAGATGATGCACAAGAAAGCCTTAAAACAGTTTGCTGAAGACAAGCAGAATAAGGACACGGATTACTGGAACAATGTCCTGCGGTCTGATGAGACCAAGATAAACTTATTTGGTTCAGATGGTGTCAAGCATGTGTGGCGGCAACCAGATGAGGAGTAAAAAGACAAGTGTGTCTTGCCTTCAGTCAAGCATGGTGGTGGGAGTGTCATGGTCTGGGGCTGCATGAGTGCTGCCGGCACTGGGGAGCTACAGTTCATTGAGGGAACCATGAATGCCAACATGTACTGTCACATACTGAAGCAGAGCATGATCACTTCCCTTCAGAGACTGGGCCGCAGGGCAGTATTCCAACATAACGACCCCAAACACACCTCTAAGACTACCACTGCCTTGCTAAAGTAGCTGAGGGTAAAGGTTGAGAAGATAAAGAGCCTTATACACAAATACCACAAAAGACTTCAAGCTGTCATTGATGTTAAAGGGGGCAATACACGGTATTGAGAACTGTGGTATGTAAACTTTTGATCAGGGTCATGTTGGACGTGCCAAGCATGTCTCCAGACCTAAACCCTATTAAACATCTGTGGGGCATCCTCAAACGGAAGGTGGAGGAGCACAAGGTCTCTAACCTCCACCAGCTCCGAGTGGAAGAGGACTCCAGTGGAAACCTGTGAAGCTCTGGTGAACTCCATGCCCAAGAGGGTTAAGGCAGTGCTGGAAAATAATGTTTGCCACACAAAATATTGACACTTTGGGACCAATTTGGACATTTTCAAATAGGGGTGTACTCACTTTTGTTGCCAGCGGCTTAGACATTAATGGCTGTGTGTTGAGTTATTTTGAGGGGACAGCAAATTTACACTGTTTTACAAGCTGTACACTCACTCATTGTAGCAAAGTGTCATTCCTTCAGTGTTGTCACATGAAAAGATATAAAATATTTACAAAAATGTGAGGGGTGTACTCACTTTTGTGAGATTCTGTCTGTCTGTCCTATCTATCTATCTATCTATCTATCTATCTATCTATCTATCTATCTATCTATATATAATGTGCTGCCAGTGCATCAAATAAACAAATAGTCCACAAGGTGCCACTCCATGCTCCCCTTCTGAATTCCCCACTCACCAACAGTATGATTCAAAAAAGCATGGTACAGTATATGTCTTTTGGCAAATTGATGACTATTGCTCCTTCCTTCTCCTTCGAATTATAGGGCTCTCAGCATGGTTGTGATATGGAATCCAATAAAAATAAAGATTTCCATAGGATAATACTCTATGATTTATTAAAATGGTTGTAAACCCTGCTGAGACATTTTTTACACATAGGTAAGCCTATAATAAGGCTTAGCTTTATGTACTGAAAATATTTCGTAAATGTATGCCGTGTAGGAGACATTTACCTTGTAGTATGCCGATGAGGTCATCGGCGCATGTGCAGTGATGAAACGGCCCTCCATGCCGTTTATTCTCCAGTGTGTGCCGCGTCTGGTGGCTCAGTGGCGGTAGTGACGTCCTGCGGCTCCAGCCAATCACAGAGCCGGAGTCTGCAGCCCTGGAAGGAAGAGGGACAAAAATAGATGCTTCCATCAGTGGGTAAATTGCGGGCTTCGTTTGCGGGTAAGTGCTAGTATGCTTTTACTTTGCAGGGGAATAAAGAGGAAGTAAAACTCATCAGGGTTTACTTCCTCTTTAAAGGTTTGAAAGCAATTACACTTACAAAAAAGTGAAACAATTCAAGCATGTACGTGGACTAGGATGACCGGCGTGGTGTGTGTTTCAGTTACCGGATGTGGCGTCACTATCTCGTCCCCGCTTGATGTGTTTCACCTCTCCCACTGGGCGTCTTCAGAAGCACCCCTCACACTGGCTCTTTCTTATACCCTATTCTCCTCTTACTACACCCAAATTCTCCCACTCCTCCCTGTTAAGTTCCTTCTGACATCACTTCCTACTTTCGGGCTTGAAATAGCAAAACCGCCATATTGGTACACCCTTTTTTATTTTTTTACTAGGAACGCAGCTTTCCAGTATTCTATCCTCCATTTTACTCCGCCCTTCTCGTTTCTACTAGTAAATATACATTCTTATGCCACAATATTGAATCTATATAAATTACTTGCATCATCCCAGTATTATCTGCATTTGTAAATCTCCCCGTACCCCTACAATTAAATTACATCTAAACAAACTCACTATAATATTATTAATATAAAAATGGTAAAATATAAATGGTTATGGTATGGTATGGTAATGGTAAAAATAAACAAATGGGTTTCCCTTATTATATCTACTTCACAGCTTCTTTGTTTATGTCTAGTTTGTATTTATACCCATTGAATCCCAAACCTCCCTTTTATTAAAACTATTTAATCATTTGAAAAAAAAATAATTAAATAATAAAAAATACTATAATATTAATATATTAATTGCATACAATATACATTTTAAAAATTTGTGATAACACAATTTGCATCCAGTTCTTTATTTAACTCTGAAGGTACAATAGTCTGTAGCTGATATATCTATTTTGTCTCTTTTCTAAAATGATTTGAAAGACTATGATTGAAACCCTTTTTGATGTTATTTACTTGTTCCCTGAGTCTCACTCTCAGTTCCCTCGTGGTTCTACCCATGTATTGTAGTCCACACTCACAACCCAGTAGGTATGTGGCGTGTACTACTACATGTGATGAACCTAGATATTTCGTAAACTTGTCCTGTTGAAAATGTGTCATCTTTTAAATTTTTTTCTCTTTTTTACAAGTTCTGCATGTTAGACCTTTTCACGGTCACCTTTTTAGACCAAATGGGTTTTTTTAAATGTGAAAAATCATATGTAGTGGCACACATGTCACATACCCACTGGGGTGTGAGTGATGACTACAATACGTGGGTAGAACCACAAGAGAACTGAGGGTGAGACTCAGGAAACACGTATACAACCTCAAAAAGGGTTTCCGTCATCATAGTCTTTCAAATAATTTTAGAAGATGCCACAAGAGGGACCTAATAAAATTGCCGTTTTGTGGAATAGAGAGACACTGGAGGGGCACCAATATGAAAAAGACTATCTCACAAAACGAGACAAAATGGATATATCAGCTAAAAACGATGGTACCTTCAGGGTTAAATATAGAACTGGATGTAAATTGTGTTGTCACAAATTTTTAAAATGTATAGTGTGTGTGTGTGTGTGTGTGTGTGTGTATATAATATATATATTTTTTTTACTAATGTTTTAAATTGTTTAAATAAAAGGGAGGTTTGGGATTCAATGGGCATAAATACAAACTAGATATAATAATAATAATCATAATAATAAGGGAAACCCATTTGTTTTTATTTTCATAATTAACCATTTTTTTTAATATTAATAATATTATAATGAGTTTATTTAGATGTAATTACATTTTAGGGGGTAAAGGGGTAAAGGGAGATTTACAAATGCAGATAATACTGGGATGATGCAAGATACTGTATATAGATGCAATATTGTGGCTTAAGAATGTATATTTACTAGTAGAAGCGAGAAGTGTGGAGTAAAATGGAGGATAGGATACTGGAAAGCCGCATTTCTAGTAAAAAAAGGGTGTACCAATATGGCGGTTTCGCTATTTCCGGCCCGAAGTGAGAAGTGATGTCAGATGGGACAACAGGAAGTGACCTAACAGAGTAGAAGGAGAATGGGGTATAAGAGCCAGCCACGAGCGGCCCCAGCTTCTGAAGACGCCCAGTGGGAGGGGCGAATCACGTCAAGCAGGGACAAGATAGTGACGTTGTATCCGGTAACTGGAATGCACGCCACAGCAGCAATCCCAGTCCACGTACATGCTGCAATTGTTTCACTTTTTTGTAAGTGTAATTGCTTTTAAGCCTTTAATAAATCATACAGTATTATGCTATGGAAATCTTTCTCTTTATTGGATTCCATATCACAACCATGCTAAGAACCCTATAATCGAAGGAGAAGGAAGGAGCCATAGTCATCAATTTGCCAAAGGACATATACCTTGATTTTTCATACTGTTGGTGAGTGGGGAATTCAGGAAGGGAGCACGGAGTGGCACCTTGGATTTTTACAAGAAATAATCCTCAACACTGGCACTTTGTTTGCACGGGTGGACTATTTGTTTATTTAATGCACTGGCACTTTATATACAGTGGATGTAAAAAGTCTACACACCCCTGTTAAAATGTCAGGTTTCTGTGATTTAAACAAATGAGACAAAGAGAAATCATTTCAGAACTTTTTCCACCTTTTAATGTGACCTATAAACTGTACAACTCAGTTGAACAACAAACTGAAATCTTTTAGGTGGAGGGAAGTAAAAAAAAAACTAAAATAATTATTTTTGGTTGCACACCCTTTAAACAAATACTTTCTTGAAGCACCTTTTGATTTTATTACAGCACTCAGATTCATATCCAAAAAGACTATCGGCATGGCACATCTTGACTTGGCAAAGTTTGCCCACTATGCAAAAACACTCCAAATCTGCCAGATTGCAAGGGCATCTCCTGAGCACAGCCCTTTTCAGATCACCCCACAGATTTTTAATCGGATTCAGGTCTAGGCTCTGGCTGGGCCATTCCAAAACTTTAATCTTACATAGTTACATAGTGGGTAAGGTTGAATAAAGACAATAGTCCATCCGTTTCAACCTGTGTAGGTGTACATAAGTCAGCGTCGATAATCATTTCCCATATCCCTGTATATTGTGTTCTTTTAGATGCTCGTCCAAGAGTCTTTTAAAAATATCAATACTCCATGCTGACACCACCCCTTGTGGAAAAGAGTTCCACATCCTCACCGCCCTGACCGTAAACAAAACCCCTGCGCTGCTTAACCGATTTCCGACCGCCTCCTGCACATTTACCTTGGCAGAATGGCACAGCTGGGCAAAAGCACGTACAGGTACGTCCCCTTTAATTGCCCAGCGGGACCAGCGGACCCGATCGCCACTGGTGTCCCGCGATCGGGTCAGAGCTGAAGAACGGGGAGAGGTCTGTATAAACAAACCTCTCCCCGCGCTTCCTACACTGCCTGTCACTGATCGGCTGTTCCCTGTCATCGGGAAAGCCGATCAGTGACGTCAGACGTAAAGCCACGCCCCCTACTGTAAAAAAACACACACGTCACAGACCTAACCCCTCCCCGCCCCCTAGTGGTTAACTCTTTCACTGCCATTGTCATTTATACAGGAATCAATGCATTTAAATAGCATTGATTGCTGTATAAATGACAATGGTCCCAAAAATGTCCGATGTGTCCACCATAATGTCGCAGTCAAAAAAAAATCGCTAATCGCCGCCATTACTAGTAAAAAAAAAAAATATTTTAATAAAAATGCTATAAAACTATCCCCTATTTTGTAAACGCTATAACTTTTGCGCAAACCAATCAATAATCGCTAATTGCGATTTTTTTTTTTTTTTTTTTTTTTTTTTTTTTTACCAAAAATATGTAGAAGAATACGTATCGCCTAAACTGAGGAAAAAAAATATTTTTTATAAATTTTTTTGGGGATATTTATTATAGCAAAAAAGTAAAAAATTTTGTATTTTTTTTCAAAATTGTCGCTCTATTTTTGTTTATAGCGCAAAAAAAATAAAAACCGAAGGGGCGATCAAATACCACCAAAAGAAAGCTCTATTTGTGGGAAAAAAGGGACGCCAATTTTGTTTGGGAGCCACGTCGCACGACCGCGCAATTGTCAGTTAAAGAGACGCAGTGCTGAATCGCAAAAAGGGGCCTGGCCCTTTGGCAGCAAATTGGTCCGGGGCTGAAGTGGTTAAGGTTAAACCACTTCTCCTCCAATCTCATTGTGTGGCCCCATGTCCTCTTACACCCCCTGCGATTGAATAGCTTTGTAGGATGCGACTAAGAAAATATCAGAAAATACCTACTAGAACAGCTGAACTTTATTTGGGGTTAATCAGAGCCACTTTAAATGATGGCAGTTCGAATGTGATAGCTTAATTTTGAACGCCGCTACATCCCCAGTTATACGAGGGTTACACAAATGCAACCACATTATTTTAGTTTTACATTTTTACTCTCCTCCAACCCCCCTAAATTATTTCAGTTTGTTTTTCAATTGAGTTGTACAGTTTATAGGTCACATTAAAGGTGGAAAAAGTTCTGAAATTATTTATCTTTGTATCATTTTTTTTTTTTTTTTACATTTTTTTTTTACAGAAACCTGACATTTTAACAGGGGTGAGTAGACTTTTAATATCCACTGTATATATAGATGTATATGATTTAGAACATGTGATTGAGTATGTGGAAGCAGCGCTAAGTTTATTCATTTTTGTTGAGTTTGAGGTCAGTTGACCATTCACTATAGCAGCAGCTTCAGTTACATTTATTTTAGATATATAATATTTATTTTTATTTTAATATATATATATATTTTTTTATTACTTTATTTCATCACTTATATGGTTTACGCACTTACACGTATATTGAGTGCACATAACATACAACCATAGCGTGGGCACACTCAAAGCTTTATTACTTCCTATTGGCTGTCCAGTATCGGGATCAACTCGGGATCCAGAGGATGCGATGGGTCAGTGGAGGGGGGTGTGACGGTCTTTAGCACATTTGCAGCTCTGGCTTAGCAGTTAACTGCCCACACCCGGAAATGGTGATTCGATGGACCTTGATGGTGGTGGATATATATGGTGGCTGCTTCAGTTTTCTTTAGCTTTTTTTCCCTCTGTTTTCACCTGGTGATCTGGGCAGTAACATAACACCTGTTTTAGTGAGACACAACTCTGCAGGAATGAGCAGGAGGAATGGCAAATAACAGCATTATCAGTCTCGGTCAGTGTTAAATGTATTAGCAGATTTAGATATGCTAACAAATTGACTCCATCTTACACTTTATAATCAGTTACAGCAAACCCTTTTTTCCTTTTGGAATAAAGGTTTTGCATGAATAAAAAAAAATTGATAATTTTAATGACCCCTGCCAGTGTTAAATGGTTTGTTTCATCCATGTAAACTGATACATTCTGCTGGAGTGCTTGTGCTTTTAAAAACAACAGGACCTGCTGACTGGATCACTAGATGAAAATAGAGGAAAGAAAACCTAAAAAAAAAAAAGGAAACAAATACAGCCATCACATATAAGAACTGGTAAGCTGCAATATAATCAATGTTTTCTTTTGGGTTTAGTACTGCTTTAACGGTATTGCAGGATTCACTTTAACAGCTATCACCTTTTTTCGGAGCTTTAATAATGCTCGTTTACTTGCAATTATTTGAATATTCATTGAATAATCATTAAACCTTCCAAGAAATTGGCCTGTGTAAAACCCATCGTAGGGAGGGTTTCATTTAGGGTCTGTTAATAACTAGTTATGATAGGGACAACATTTAAAGTGAACTTATCAGTAACTTAACAAGTCCTTACAAAGAATTCCTGTCATGTCAAAATATACAGCAACAATATACATGAAAAAAACAACCTTTTTATTAAAAAAACAGCCCTTGGGTTGTATGATAGTGACTGTAACTAGGGGTACCTGTGAGAAATACAGTATGGGAGAATGAAATCATCCTGCTGCAGGAAAAAGGAAGCATTTTATCAGTTTCCTCTTCTCTTGGTGCACACTCTGACTACAATGTAACCTTGTAACAAGGCACAAGGTAAGGAGCAGAGGCAGCGGACTGATCTGTGTGGGACATATATTCCATCCCAGAATGTAAATAGGAACTTCACCCATTCCCATTTAACTCATTCAAAATATGGCATTTACCTTTTAATGGTCTTTTATTTATGAAAAACAAGCCCATTGAAACCTGCTTTGTCCTTTTCCTCCCCCAATGCTTTTCCACTGCACATAGCATCCCATGTCACCCTTTACCTCTTGTACGTCATGGGAAGCAAGCTTACTTTTCCTGGTTCTTGTAGCCTGCCCTCTGATGATGTGATGCCAGCTGCTATGCTGAAGCCTTCAGCCACCTGGGATATGTGACGTCCATATCCCTGGAGGCTGCAGAAGGAGGCTTCATATCATTCTCTCCCAGGGTAGACTGGGGGCAGGTGGCATGTCGACCATAAGAAAAATAAGACAAATACCGTGCTTTTTTTATGTTGTGTGGAGGATTAGGATGGTGGAAAGAGTAAGGCCTCATGCACACTGGACGTTTTTTAAAAGTTTTTACAGCTGCTGTTTGACATTTTCTACAGTCAATAAATTCCCCATCATGTTATCCTATGTGTCCATGCACACATAGGCTGTTATCAGCAGTTTTTGGCAGGGGCGTTTTTTTTGGGCTTTAAAAACAAAACAAAAACTAGTGGTTTCTGAGAGGAGTTTTTCCAGCAGTAAAAACGCTCTAACTTTTTAGAGCTTTTCTGCGTTAGTGTTTTGTAGGATTTTTTTTGTGAAAAAAAAATAATTTTTGAAAAAAAAAATTGGATCAAAAACATAAAAAAATCACTTGTGAGCCGTGTTTTTAGGTTAGCTACCGATTAATATTCTATGCATGTTGTCATGTTTTTTTTAGAAGGTACAGCAATTCACAATCTGTCTTTTTTTTTTTTTTATTCCTCTTTACATTGATCAGTTTAGTTGCAATAGAAATAATTGTTAATAAGGTATAAGCAACTCAGTGACATGCATAGATACAAATCAGGCTGCCTTACAATTTAGCAAAGTAGGGGTGACCATTTATTTGTTTATTTCACCTGTGTGCCTGGGATCCTGGTCAGCAAAATGAGACAGAGTTGCACAGGTCTGCAACAGGTTTAGCTCTGAAGATGAGGCAAAACTTTCACTCTTAAGCACACAAATAAGAATCAGATGAGACCAAAATTTAACAATTTTTTGGCCTAAAATCAAAACACTATGTGTGGCGGAAAACTAACACTGCACATCACCCTGAACGCACCATCCCCGTGAAACATGGTGGTGGCAGCATCATGTTGTGGGGGTGCTTTTCTTCAGCAGGGACAGGTAAACTGGTCAGAGTTGATGGGAAGATGGATGAAGCCAAATACAGGGCAATCTTAGAAGAAAATGGCAGCGAGACAGGGAAATGTCATTTGCAGCCTTCCACCTCTGGGTTTCCGCGAATTGCGGCTAGCAACGGTTCCAGAGATAGAATAAAAAGGAGAGGGGAGAGTGGACAGCCCTGCCTAGTACCATTAAACAATTCGAACTCGGCGGAGGTCGTTGCATTGACCTTAATGTTTGTTTTCGGGTGATTGTATAAAGTTTTGATTTTTTGGATAATTCTGGGTCCAAAGCCCATCTTCTGTAGAGTATTGAACATGAACCCCCAGTCTACCCTGTCAAACGCTTTTTCAGCGTCTATTGAGAGAAGTAGACTGGGGGTTCTCGAATCTCCCATCCTCTGAATGGCTAACAGTGTCCGGATCCCATTGTCCCTCCCCTCTCTACCCGGGACAAACCCAACCTGGTCCGGATGGATCAGTGTGCCCAAATGTCCCTTTATTCGATCCGCCAATATCTTGGCGTATAATTTTGTATCGAAATTTAGTAAGGAGATGGGTCTATAATTCGAGCACACTGATCCATCCTTCCCATCCTTCCTCAAGAGGGTGATCGTAGCTTTTAGGGCCTCTTCACTCATATCATAGTCTATCCCTAGTCCGTTCATATATCGCAATAATCTCGGTATAAGAATCTCTTTGTATGTTTTGTAATATGAGGCCGTAAAGCCATCCGGGCCCGGGCTCTTTCCTGTTGGTGAGTTATTGATGGCTGCTAGGATCTCCTCCTCGGTTATTGGCCTCTCAAGCTCGTCTCTCTCCTCCTCGCCTAGAACCGTTAGCCCTACCCTCCCTAGAAACTCAGAGGTTTTCTGACTATTTCCCATGCTGTCGTTGTTTCCCTTGGTTTTCACCTCATAAAGTTCTTTGTAGTATTCTCTGAATGTAGAGGCTATTTCACTAGGGGTAAACTTCATCTCCCCATTTCTTGTTTGAATTTTTTCAATAAAGTTTCTGGTTTTCTTTTTTTGTAGTTTCCTTGCTAGATATTTCCCTGGCTTGTTGCCCCATTTATACTGTTCCCTGGCCAATTTATTGAACTTCTGTCTGACTTCCTGTTCAGCTAGGTCTTTTAATTCCTCTCTCTTATCCATAAGCTCTATGTATATGCTCTGGCCAAGTGCCCCCCCCCCCCCCCGATTTGTGCTTTTGCTCCAGGGTTTTAATCTCGGCCGTCAGGACCTGCGTTTTTCTCACCCTCTCCTTTTTTTTCCATGAGGCTTTTGCTATCAGGAGCCCCCTAATAAATGCTTTATGGGCGTCCCACAATTGGGCCTCTGAAACCTCCCCGTTGTCATTGATTTGAAAGAACCATTCTAGCTCCTTTTTAATATAGTCCCTAATTTCTTTGTCATGTAACAATTCTGGGTTAAGTTTCCATCCGCTAGAGGGTTGTTTATATTCGGGGAACCTTAGCCTCATGGATACCGTGCATGGTCCGATAGGGAGGCTATTCCAATATCTGATTCTTTGGCCCTTTCCAGTATACCATGGTCTATTAAGATATAGTCCAGGCAGGAATACGTCTGGTGGACAGGGGAGAAGAACGAATAGTCTCTCAACTGCGGGTGCTGGATCCTCCATACATCCATCAGCTGATCCTCCGATAGTTTTTTTTTAATCCGTTTCAATTGTGCGTTGTCCCTCCCCGTTCCACCAGACGTACTATCCCTCGCGGGGTCCATTCCGAAATTGAGATCCCCCATCAGGATCAGATATCCCTTCCTGAAAGCCCTCCACTTACATAGAATTGCTTCGAGGAATGAGATAGGTTTAACGTTGGGAGCGTACACATTGGCCAGTGTAAATTCTGCCCCTAGGAGGGTGCCCCTAAGAAACAGGTACCTTCCTTCGGGGTCCGTCATTCTCTCCTCCACCGTGAAATCGATATCCCTCGCAATCCCAATAGCCACTCCTCTTGCCCTGCTTGAGATAGTATCTCCATAAAACCAATTTGGGAGAGCCGGGGAAAATAGTCTGATATTTGAAGTATGTACCAAGTGGGTCTCCTGCAGGAACACTATGCCCGCGCCATATCTCTCTACTTCCTCCAGAATTTTTGAACGTTTGCCAGGTGAGTTTAAACCTTTCACATTATACGATAAAAATTTAATTTCGATGTCCTTCATTTATTTTTTGGGGTTCTCTCTTTTTTTCTTTTTCTTTATCTTTTTTCCTTCCCTTTTCTTCTTTTTTTTTCCCCTTTTCTTTCCCTCTGGAGCATTGATGGTGATAACGGCCCGGCAGCGGGCGGGGTTGCCCTCCCCCTCCCCTCCCTCCCTCCCCCCCCCCCCCCCCCCCCCCCCCCCCCCCCTCCCCCCTTCTCTTACCCCAACTAGGGTCCCCGGGTCGTTGGGGGCCATCCTTTGTGGCTTCCCTTGGACTCCGGATTCCTGGTGCGGTGGAGTTTGTTTAGCCCTCCCCTCCCCCTCCGCGACCCAGACTCGGGGCGCAGAGGGGGCGGGGGCAGGGCCGATTTGAACAGAATTCTTTTGTAGCTACAAGTGGACATTCGCCCCTCTTCCCTCCCCTCCCCCACCACCCCCACCGGGGTCCCCCCGGCCCTCCATTTCAAACCAGCCCTGCAGATCCGGGACCGAGATCCCGAGTTTTGTACAGAATCCCTGCACTTCTTCCGGGTACCTCATCCTGGCCGTACACCCCTCTTTTGACCCTATTAAACATGAGGGGAAACCCCAGTTATATCTTATGTTTTCCCTTTTCAGAATTTCCAACAGGGGTTTCTGATGTCTCCGTCTTTCGAGGGTTCGGGCCGATAGATCTGCATATACTTGAATTTCAGCATCCTTATGCAATATAGGTGACTTGTTTTTTATTTTAGCCCACAGGTCCTCTTTTTCTTTAAAGTGGCTGAATCTGACAATTATGTCCCGGGTCCGCTCTATGCCCCCCCTTTCGGGCCTGCCTACTCGATGTATCCTTTCTAAATGGGGAAAGTGATCTGAGTCCTTGCCGCTTATAGGGCCCAAGATTTCCCACAGTTTTCTTTCTAGGTTTTCCCCTTTTTGTTCCGGGACGGCGCGCAGCCTCAGGTTTTGCCTCCTATCCCTGTTTTCTTGATCCTCTATCTTGTAGAGGGTATCTCTCTGAGTGAGATAGGCGCCTTTTAATTGCATTTTCAGCTTCACGATTTCCGATTCTATAGAGTCCGCTCTCCCCTCCACCGCTTCAACCCTGGACAACATGTGGCCCATGTCCTCCCGTAGTGAGTTAATTTCGAGTTTAATTACATTTTCCAGGCGTAATAGCATCGCCTCCATTTCAATTTTGTTGGGGATGTGGGTTCCTGGTTGTTGATCCTCCCCCCTACTAGGCTCAATCTCAGTCTCCATTGTGAGATCCGCTCTAGAGTCGTTGATTTCTCCTTCCGCCCCACCCCTACTCTCCGGGGAGACTCCGGCCTGGGTTACTTTTCCTGATGTTTTTGGGCTTGCGCCCTGTCTTAGATAGTGTTTAATTGTACTTGTCTCCCCTTTGCTGCCTTTGGAGGTTGCTTTCTTAGGCTGTTTAGTTGGGTCTTTACTCATATTGGCTTTCTTAGTGGGTCTGATTCTCTTCCCCAGTCTTGTTGTATCCCTGGGCCTCCTGGGCCCTTTTCCACCTCCTGCCCTTACCGAGGTCCTTGCTTTAAGGCTGTCCTTTGCTCCTTGGTAGTTTTAGAGTTTTTTTGGGTTCACGGTCTGTGCCGGGGTCGTCTGGGGTGCCCAGACTAAGCCCCTCTCTGTGTCTCCCCGTCGCCCAGTTAGTTGCCCCTTAAAGTTCTAGATGATCTCTAGTCGGACGGCCTTTTCTGTCTCTCAGAGTCCTATCCGGGCTTCTTGGAGGTGTTATTCGTTGCTTATGTCCCCCTAAGCTTTAGGACCCGGGGCTTCCTTCTGGGTGTCCCTCTAGTGTCCCTCTAGTGTACAGTCAAGTTTGCCATAAACTGGGGGGGACCTTTTCCGCTTATAGGATCTTTGAGTGGGGCACACCACACGTACGCAATGGCTGAAGCAGTTATATTTAATGGGGGGATTTATTCGCCCTTCCTGCCTGTTATCTTCAGCAATAAACAATTTACACCCTTTCAATGTCCCGTCCAATAGCTCTACTGGTAGGGACGGTAGGTAGTTGCAATGTATTACAGGGGGTCACTGATCTTGAGGGCATGGGTAACATAAAATCATGTGGTTTTCTAGTTTGACCATAGTTTAAAAAGGAAGAAAAGAAGAAAGCAAACCCTGGGGTTTAAACGAAATCTGAGGTATCTTATTCAGACATCTGTCGTCAGACTAAGTCACAATGTCCAGTGGGTCTTCATAGGTACCTATCGAAATCACACTTTCATTCCATAGTGCAGCATTTGGTGCATGGAGATATATCTTCATAGCCACCGATCAGAATCTCACTTTCATTCCGTGGTGCAGCCTTTAGTGTGTGATAATCGATCTTCCTAGACACCAATCAACATCTCACTTTCATTCCATAGTGCAACTTTAAGTGTGTGGTAATCGATCTACCTAGACACCAATCAGAATCTCCCTTTCATTCCGTTGTGCAACTTTTTAGAGTGAGTAAAATAAGACTTCCTGGGCGCCGATCAGAATCACACTTAAAATCTATATTGCAGCTTTTAATGTGTGTAGTGTCTGTGTGGCGGATTCAAAGGTTCTCATTTCAAGCAATTTTCCACCATAAAGGGCTATGATACCCAAGGTTTTACCATAGTCATGGATTTTTGAAACCCATGGACCCCCTTGTGCATCTATCATGCTTTAGAGGATCATTTTGGAGCTCCGGTCATATCCAAACAGCATTTAAAGGGAAGGGAGCCAAACCGCTTTATTGGAAAGAATGTCAACTCTGGGGCCTAGTGCGCACCGAGGTCTACCTGGTGCTATTTGTATATATGCACCTGTAAGTTTTCACTCTGCCGTATATACCCTAAATGACCGGGGGGCACACCAGACACCAGCTGCTGCTCCCCTCTTGATATGGGGTCGGTTTAAACTATGACCCGCCTGTCCCCTCTTGCAGGAGGGGGGGGGAGATGATGCCCCAGCAAGGGTAGGAGGGAAGGGGAAGACGAAGGCACTCAAGCACGGTAGAGAAACAGAGGACCAGATCCAATCATCCTTCATATGAGAGACACAAGGGGGGAGGAAAAAAGAAAGAAACTGCACGCCGTCCTAGCACATTTATGGAGTCCTGAGCTTGTCTTCAGCATGGCACAACAACAGGCAGTTTTACTCTTACCTCTAGGTGGACCGAGTTCCAGTGGGGGTGTGATGAATACTCACGGTCGGGGGGTCATCCCGGCGGCGCTGACCGCGTTTGTTTAGGCTTCGTTTGCTGAGGCGGGGTGGTGGGGGGGGAGAGCCGGGGCCAGACGTCCTGATTGCCGCTGTTAGAGCCGCCGGTTACGCTGTTTTTTCCCTATGCGGGGGAACCCGCATGTCCCGAGCTGCTTTCCCCGGGGGAGCGAGACGACGAGCAGGCATCCACATCGTCTCTTCCCCGGAGCGGTCCCGCGTCCTCCCTGGCTGTGCTGCGCCTCTGTCCTCCTCGGCCCTCTGGCCCAAACTCCTCCCTCCGTGCTGACGCTGCGCTACGTCGGCACGTCCATCACGAGACCGTGCTCCCACAGCTCACTCATTAAATGCCCATCATTTCATGAATGTCTTACATGAGAACTCAACAGTAGGTAAATTATTGGAGGGGATGATAAGGGACTATATCCAAAAATTTACTGAAGAAAAAAGTATCATTAGTAGTAATCAGCATGGTTTTATGAAGAGTTGTTCCTGCCAGACCAATCTTCTAACATTCTACAAGGAAGTGAGCTGCCATCTAGATAGGGGAAGGCCTTTTGATTTGGTGTATCTGGATTTTGCAAAAGCATTTGATACCGCTCTCCATAAACGCTTAATTATAAGCTGAGGTCTGCAGGCATGGACCATAAGGTTTGTTCTTGGGTAAAACAAACCTTATGGTCCAAGAGTAGTAAATAGGGTACCCCAAGGTTCTGTATTGGGACCAATTCTATTCAATTTATTCATAAATTACCGTATCTATCGGTGTATAACATGCACAGGCGTATAACACACACCCCAATTTTCGGAAGGGAAGTTTAAGGAAAAAAAAAAAAACTTACATCTTAAGTAAAGAACTTTGAAGCAAAATGAGGGTCACAGCTCATCAATGCACCCTGCTCAGTTCCCATCTGCAGCCTTTAAATTGCCAATTAATGTGCCCATCTGCAGCCATTAAATTGACCAACAATGTCCGGGCCAGGAGGCATGGCTGTGAATGATGGAGCGCCGGGTACACAGGAAATCGCAAATGTAATTCAGCGGCGCTAGCTCCTCCTCTTCTCTGAGAACGCATTTTAAGGGGGGAAAAGTGCGTGTTATACGCCGATAAATACGGTATATAGAGGATGGGATAAATAGTTCAATCTCAATTTTTGCAGACGACACAAAAATAAGCAGGGCAATAACTTCACATCAGGATATAGAAACTTTACAGAAGGAACTGAACAAAATAATGGAGTGGGCAACTACATGGCAAAGGAGGTTTAATGTGGAGAAATGTAAAGCAATGCACTTGAGGGCAAAAAACATAAATGAAAACTACTCAATAGGGGAGATCCACTGGGGTAATCAAGGGTGGATAAAGATCTGGGGGTCCTAGTAGATGACAGACAGCAATGGCATGCATTGTCAAGCTGCAGCTACCAAAGCCGGCAGAATTTTAGCATGCATAAAACTCTCTGGTTAGGCCACATCTGGAGTACTCCGTCCAGTTCTGGTCACCAGTTCTCAGAAGGGAGGTGCTGGAACTGGAGAGAGTCCAAAGAAGGGCAACGAAATTAACAAGTAGACTGGAGGACCTCAATTACGAGGAACGACTACAAGCACAAAATTTATTCTCGCTAGAGAAGCGACGCGTAAGAGGGGACATGATGGCGATTAACAAATACCTCAATGGGGAGAACATGGGGACACACAATGAAATTGGGGAGAACCTTAAAACCTTGAACTGCGCAGGGGGTTTTTCACTGTCGGGGCAATAAGGATGTGGAACTCTCCTCCAAAGTTGGTGGTGGCAGCGGGGTGTATGGATATTTTTTAAGAGACTCTTGAATGTGCATCTGAAAGAACACAACATATAGGGATATGGGAAATAATTATAGATACTGACAGACACGCGTATACCTACACAGGTTGAACTGGATGGACTATTGTCTTTATTCAACCTTACCTACTATGAAAACCTGTTCAAGTCTGCAAAAGGCTTGACTGGGGCGAAGGTTCACCTTCCAGGGTAAGAGGGTAATATAAACAAAAATGTAAAACAAGTAAGGTATGCTCTCATATAAATCACTTGTTGGGCTACATCTTGAATATTTCTGCACGCATTCAATTATTTAGCTGTCCCTTGGGAACTCGCCATATTAATTTTTCATGTTCTAAATTAAGTGACATTGTCCTAAATTTCTCTTTGATCTACCTGGAAGAATTTTGGCAGAATAGTGATTACCCTTGAAGCTCTATTATAAATTCCCTCCTTGTGTTAACGAGTGCAGCATGGTCTGAAAATAGCAGCTCTTTTCTGCTGAGTATTAACTGACTCTGTAAAAACCATGCACTTGACAGGAAAAGTGAGATCACATTAGGCAGCATAAATAAACGCAAGTCATTATTTTCAGAAATTTAAATGATGGTAGAATTGCTTATTTTCAGGGGATAACTACAGATTATGGGGCCCTATAGCAAAATGCTGCTGGGGCCCACCGGCAACCTCCCTACTGTCATTATTGTTAACATATATACTATGTGTGTAAAGCAAGGACAAGTAGCAGGAGAGCAGTTAGCCTAGTCAGGACACTGCTAAGGGCTTTAAGAGGTGCTCCAGCCCCCCCCCCCCCCAAAAAACAATTTAAAGTCACCAGCTACAAATATTGCAGCTGCTACTTTTAATATTAGGGCACTTACCTGTCCAGGTATCCAGCGATGTCCTAACCCAAGCCGATTCACTTGGCTATCAGGTGCTGGTGCCTCCATCTTCACTAAGGGAAAACGGCAGTGAAGCTTTGCGGCTTCACAGCCGGTTTCCTAATGTGCAAAGCACACTGGGCTGTATGAATGGGCCACAGTCTTCTGGGTCCCAGAAAGCTGCGGGGGAAGGAGGGGGGCCAAACTTCCGGCTCAGTTCGTCCCTGTCAAAATCAGGTACCTGCTACCCCCCCCCCCCCAAAAGGTGCCAAATGTGGCAGTGGGGGGGGGGGGGGTCAGACAAGTGGAGCTTTCTCTTTTGGGTGAAGTGAGTCCTGCTTTTAGCTGCTCCAACTAACCACTTTGTTCTCAGTAGCTCACCAGGCTTTTTCAGTGTGTGTGTGTGTGTTTGTGTGCGTGTGTGTGTGTAAATAAAAATAATAAAAAAAAAAAAAAAATAAATATATATATATATATATATATATATATATATATATATATATATATATATATATATATATATATATGTGATTCAAGCCAGTCAAGAACTATTTAGGGGCATGGTAGCCCATGTTTATTAAAAAGGCAAATAAAAGTCCGTAACATAAGAATTTCCCACGCAGGGGTTCTTCTCCAGCAAATAAACACAACAGAAAATGCTAGCCCACCTGGCTTTCTTTAGCAGTACCTCTGCTCCTTATCCTGGTCACACAGACCACAGGATTCCTCAATGTGGATGGCTTCACTTTAGCGCCCACAGCTCCGCTCTTGCCTTAGTCCTCAGGCCGTTGCACTGCCTTTTGCAGTTACATGTTCTTGCTGCCTCCTGCAGCCTCTCTGACTCCTGTCTCGCTGGGTGTGGAGCAGTCTCCAACTGGGAGCCATGAGGTCATTCCATACCCTCATTATAAGTGCTGTGCTCACCTGAGCACACACCCTGCTGGTAATCTTCAAAGTCTGGACACCCAAGACACTATAGAATCTCCAAACTACAGAGCCAGAATACCAAAACCTGGAGAAAGCTACGAAAGCAGTTTTCTCCAGTCCACATTTATGCTCTGTAGCCTTGCACCAAGCAAATGTGCATACCCTGTGTCCCCTAAACTATCAATTTCACCTTGACAGCATCTTCTACTGTCACAATACATTTTTTATTTATATATATATATATATATATATATATATATATATATAGCTGCTACAATTCACATGTTATGTTATGTTTTCAGTAAACTTTTTGCATTAGAGATTGCGTCCCGTCGTTTTTTTTCCATTAAATATTTTTTCAAATATACGTTTTTATTAATGCTCAATAAGGGCGAATGTAACAAATACAACTTATGCAACAATGTACATCAAGGTATAATGGGGGAAAGGGGGGGGGGGTCCTCCTGATCAACAAACATATGCAAGGGGACAACATACACCAAATAAGTATAACATTCTTAACCTACTTTGTATCGTCTGCCCAGGCCTCATAAGTTATCAATGTAGGGTTCAAGACCCTTCCTAGTTGTAAGATCCTATACCGAGGCTACTGGTCTCAAAAGGACGATTCAACAACAGCTCTTTCCCCCCCTCCCAACCGCCCCCACCCCACTGGGCAGGACTCAATAGGCAGAGGGGAGGAAGGGGGCAACTATTCTCAACCGGTGGAGGCCTCCCGGACAGAAAAAGACAAAAACACGGAAAGGGTAGGGTAGAGGGGGGGAAGGTGTGTGGGGGGAGGGCAAGCGGAGGAAGTCTGTCCTCCCCCACGCAGAGAGTCTCCCAGTGGGTGAGGGGTCTGTCAAACTCATGTGGATTAGGTATAGATCTAAGGAAGTGTCTGAGACGTATTGCCGTCCAAAATGACAATTTAAAGGCACCTGTTTCACTTTGAAGAGTGTCCAAAGAGGGCCAGGATTTGTTTTGAATAAAATGTCTCGCTTGCGTAGAGTTCAAGTCCTTAAACAGAGTGCTAGTCTGAGGGTCTAGTCCCGGAGGAAATTTTGGATTCCCTATAATGGGATATAAAGGTGAATTTGGTGTGGAAAGCGAATGGGTAAAGCACGCATTACACCCTACCCGTATAGTTGTCCCTATTAGCGGGTGATTATTGACCTCGGTGGGGAGGTCTTCCCAGCACCATATCGAGCTCTGTAAAGGTATCTGTGTCTGCGCCTGTTCCAGGCGTGTCCACAGTTTCAACTTCTGATGACGGCTCCAGTCTATAATTCTACCTATCTGGGCTGCCTGATAGTATTTCTTTACGTCGGGGATTGCGAGTCCTCCACTGATTTTTGGTAAAGAGACAAGGCAACGGGGTATTCTCGGTTTTCTGTCAGCCCAAATAAATTTGTAGAACTGACCATGTAAAAGGTCATAGGGATACGGATCGGGAGAGCCTGCAGCAGGTACAAGAATTTAGGTAATATGCACATTTTGATAAGAGTGCACCTGCTCCATTAAATATTTGTGGATCATTGGGAGCTCATCGTGACACTGCTCCAGGAAAACACAGCGATAAGAGAGAAGTATCTCACGCTATTATCTGATATATGCGGTTTTACCTCTTTCATTACGTCAGCAAGCGAGTCTTGCAATTGATTACTGTAATACAGGGCTCAAAATTTCAAGTCCTGATCTACTAGCCAGGCCTCAAGGGTTACTCGCCACCAGTTTCCCCACCCAACCCCTACCATGCCCCGCCCCTAATCCCGCCCTCATAAATTATCTCATGAAATGATACTTAAATGATTTATGCAGAATTTAGTTGTAAAGATAAATATTAACAACAACTTTGTCCACCAATGCAGCCAGCCTGTGTCCCCCCCCCCCCCCAGTGCAGCCTGTGTCCCCAGTGCCCCCCCCCCCCAGTGCAGCCTGTGTCCCCAGTGTCCCCCCCAGTGCAGCATGTGACTCTGCCCCCCAGTGCAGCATGTGACCCGCCCCCCAGTGCAGCATGTGACACCCCCCCAGTGCAGCATGTGACACCCCCCCAGGGCAGCATGTGACCCCCCCAGGGCAGCATGTGACCCCCCCAGTGCAGCATGTGACCCCCCCAGTGCCGCATGTGTCCCCCTGTGCAGCCTGTATCCCAGTGTTCCCCAGTGCAGCCTGTGTCCCCCCCAGTGCAGCCTGTGTCCCCCCCAGTGCAGCATATGTCCCCTCCCCAGTGCAGCATATGTCCCCCCCCCCCAGTGCAGCCTGTGTCCCCTGTGTCCCCCTAGTGCAGCCTGTGTTCCCTTGTGTCCACCAGTGCAGCTTGTGTCCCCAATGCAGCCTACTTGTGCAGGGGAGGAGAGCCGCCGCCGCCTGTTTGATTAGAGTGCCAGGGGAACATAACAGCTTTAGTTTCAATAGCTGTGTGTTCCCTGCCGCGCGCCGTCATATACAGCCCCTCCCCCTTGTCCGGGGAACTTTGATAGACAGATCACCCGTCCAATCCTGGGTCAGGTGATCTGTCTATCTGTCTATCAAAGTTCCCCAGACAAGGGGGAGGGGCTGTATATGATGGCGCGGCAGGGAACACACAGCTATTGAAACAAAAGCTGTTATGTTCCTCTGCCGCTCTAAACAAACAGGCGGCGGCGGCGGCTCTCATCCCCTCCGATCCTACACTCGCGAGACCTCAAAATCCTCTCGCAAAATGCAAGTGGATTTTTGAGGTCTGCTCTAGTACAAACTTTTTTTTTTTTTTTTTTGCATAACTAAAAAAAGCTGTCTTATGGATTTCTTTTGCCTGAAGAAGACAGCATTAGGCTTTCACATTCAGGAAATATGCCATACTTATACCTGCATGCACAGGTAAACACAAATGCATAGAAGCCATTCACTTATATGGCAGGCTGTATTTTTTATTTTTTTTGAAAAGCCAGTGGCGTGTGAAACACACCCAAAAACTCCACCCGGTGGCAAAAAAAGTGCACACACATAAAGAATGAAACACAAAACGTGCAACGGGTGTAACACTGTCCTCCACTAGGAAGGACCTTACCCTGATCCCCCGGGGCGTTGGGCTCCAGACGGGGACTGAGGTACTCACTTGGTCCATCTTGCTAAACCAGACGGATCCCTTTCTCTGGAAGGTCTGCCGAAACAGACCCACCCAAGTACTTGGTGGGGCTCTGTCGAAGGGAGACCTCCTGAGAGAGGGCGAACCAAGCCAGAAGGCCTATGTCCACCCCCTTACAAGACGTTCAGGGCAGGCCCAAGGACCTACACCCTACTAATACCACAGTGACAAAACGTGTCACTGTGGTTAGATAGAATAGTCTTAGAATGGGGGAGGGAGTAGGTTTAGAATTAGTTTGATTTTGAATAAACTGATACTTAACTGGGTGGATCTGTGTTGGCTTCACACACACACACACACACACACACACACACACACACACACACACATTTTTTGTGTGAAAATTGCCTCAACAATGCTGCCCCTTCTGGTCCCATAGCAACTGCATGAGCTGCTATAGCTATTCAGGGATGTGGAAATATTTTAACTGGTTTCCGACCAGCCACCGCAGTTGTACTGCGGCAAGCTGGCTCTCCTGCGTGAATCGCCGCCATTCTACGTTGTGCGCGTACACGGTGATATTCACTAGCGTGGGAGCCAATTAAGGTCCGGCAGATGCCAATTGGCAAAATGCCAATTGCTGCAATATTTTATGTCACACTGGATTTGCCCAGTGGTATTTCAAACGCAATTTTATGGGAAAAAATTAGGGCTGAAACAACTAATTGATTAATCGTCAACTAATCGATTATGAAATTAATCGATTACTATTTTCATAATCGATTAATCGGCCAGTAACATAATGGGGTTAAAAAAAACTAAATGTAGCCCTTTAGAGTACAAAAAGAGCAAATAATCGCTACTGTAAATATTACTTTCTCTGTTGCACAGTAAAAAAACCCTTACTGTAGCAATTATTTGCTCTTTTTGTACTATGAAGGGCTAATAATATTTTTTTTTTTAACTCCATTATGTTACTAAATGTCTTAGGCCTGGTTCCCACCCATATGTTTTTTGGTGCTTTTTGCAGAAAAACGCACTACAGTTCATTTAACTTTCACATCTATGCTTTTTTCAGCTGCTGCGTATTTGAAAAAGGTCCTTGACCCTTTCCAACACAAAACAGTGCTTTTTTGGTTCAATATACTTCAATGGAGAAGCTGCAGAGAAGCATGCAATGCATTTTTGCAGCAATTTGTGTCTTTTAATCTGCCGAACAACAAATTTGCCCAAAAAAAGGCATAAAAAAGCAAAAAACAGCAAATCGCAGCAAAATCGCGTGCGCAAAAAGCACTGCATAAACTGATCAAATGCAAACTGCATAGGTGTGTACCGAGCCTTATGCTGGCCCCACGGATCATTTTTCAGACGAGAATATTCATGTGAAAAAAGTCTGATATTTACCAGATTCAATCTCTAATAGTATATACAGTATATCCCTTCTGTCTGTTATTCTCAGAGTGGATTAAAGATTTTACTCCCTAACCATACAGTTGGTTATTTTATATATACCCCTGCGTATAGAGATATTTAGGAATAAACAACTCTTTTTAAACTTTACATATTAACTAAATTATACACCACACTTTTTTTTTTTTTTTTTAAGGTTATTAACCGATTAATAGAAACAATAATCGGCCAACTAATCGATTATGAAAATAATCGTTAGTTGCAGCCCTAGAAAAAATACACTTCAATTAATTAGTTAGCCCCATTTTTTTTGTTTTAATGTGAAAGAAGATGTTACGCCGCGAGAATCGTGAGAGAATCATGATCTATCTTCCAAGCAAAAAAATTGTGATTCACATTTTTGCCAGAATCGTGCAGCTCTAACACACAGCCATTAAAGTCTAAACTGCTGGCAACAAAAGTGAGTACATCCCTAAGTAAAAATGTCCAAATTGGGCCCAATAAGCAATTTTCCCTCCCCGGTGTCATGTGACTCGTTAGTGTTACAAGGTCTCCGGTGTGAATGGGGAACAGGTGTGTTAAATTTAGTGTTATCGCTCTCACTCTCTCATACTGGTCACTGGAAGTTCAACATGCCACCTCATGGCAAAAAACTCTGAGGATCTGAAAAAAATAATTGTTGCTCTACATAAAGCTGGCCTAGGCCAGTGGCCCCCAACCTTTTTGGCACTGGGGACCAGCTGTGGGGAAGAAAATTGTGCCAAGGCCTGTGGGACGTGTGTGCGCGGGTGGGGGGTAATCGATTTTTTGCTGGCAATTTATCGGGGCAATAGCTGGTTTTCAGGTGTTGGCGCTTCAATCATCACGACTCCATGGTTGGTATAGTGCCAGAATGATTGAAGCGCATTATTTTTTATATTGCATTGTAATATAAATGAAATGGTTCAACTCACCATAATGCAGAATCAGTGGGAGTCCTGAGTGTGTCACTTGCCATGTCGCCTGCCACCAGATGAGGAATGTAACTTGCCATGCTGCTGGCCACCGGATGAAGAATGCCACTTGCCACGTCACCTGCCAGTGCCAGCAGATACAATCAAGCATTTGATTATGATTGTATATGCATATCGTTACTGAAAGAGCTAAGATTAACCACCTGAGCCCCAGGTGCCATCTCAGGTTTAGTAGTTATCTATCTGTCACAGTGTCATTTAAGAACCGTGGCCATTCTTATGACCCTGGTTGGTTCCAGTGGGATACCAGTGCTGTACCCAACAACCATAATCTAGCACAAAGGCCTGAATTGATCAGCTCATGGACTTGTAATCTTGCTACAGAGCACTTGGTAAAAACATGCAACACAGTGCTTTTATATTGTATTAGGGAAGTTCCATGACGTCATCTGGGATGTCACAGGCACCTTCTGTAACGGCAGGCACCTATAAATAGGGTAGAATGGATCCAAAATAGATTAGGAATGAGGTTTACTGTAAATCAAATATTGTACAGTAATTGTAACAGTTAGGGTTTGTTTACATTTGGGGGCAGTATAAATAGACAGTTGAGGTGCATTTTTATCACCCCCCCTTAGACTAGGTTCACACTAGTGGTGTTTCTTGCACCACATTCAAATCGCACTGCTCTTGTGATCTGCAGCAGGTGTCAATGCAATCTTAACGACACCCCAAACGCTGGTTGCAAATGCAGTGCGTTTGCCAGCACCAGATTGCATGGTACAAAATGACCAATGTGATCCGGTTGCAGTGCGGTTACAAAACTGCTGCGTGCACGTCTTGTGGTGTGATTTGAGCCCATTCAAAAGGAATGGGCTCAAATCGCACCGCACTGAATTGCATGTGAGTTGGACAGGAATGCAGTGCGATTCACATGTGGCTCATAGTGTGAACCAAGCCTTAAAGTTGTTCTAAAGGCATTTTCTGTTTAAAAAAATGAATAAAAATCCTGTGCTGCAGGATCCCTCCTGTTGTGCTCCAGAGCAGTGGCTCTCTCCTCTCTCGCCTCATGGGGCAGATTGATAGCAGCTGGAGCCATTGGCTTCCACTGCTGTCAATTCAATTCTGTGATGAGGGGGCAGGGTCGAGTCCACTGTCTGTGTCTATAGATATACAGTGTGTGGGTATATGCTTACCTGCCAGAGGATTTGTGATTTTGTTCATCTTGTCCATGTGACTTATATAATTGTGCCGCACTACACAGGCAGGTGACTCATTTGTGCCCTGGTTCCACAATGCAGATTTCTGTTTTACTTCTCACATGCCCTGCCTGCACTCTAGACAATGAATCAACATCATCTTCGCCCAGTAAGCAGTGAGATGACACAGGCAGCTGTAAGGCTTCCTAAACCAGGAAGAACGTAGTGAACGTTCAGGCTATTCATTCTTTTTGGCAGGTAAAAAAAATGAGCTTCTAAATATTTAAAACCATGCATGAAGCTGTTTTGTGCCAAGAGTTTCATTTAAATGACAGTCAATTAGTATACTCTGCGAAGGAAGAGTGTTTTCGCATAGGACAGAAAGTGTTAGGACTACAGAACACCCCCCCCCCGTTTATCACTGTAGTCTGGGGACTAGTCTGTAGTTAATTGAAGTAAGCTGGTAATATTGGTGAGATGGTAGAGTGCACAGGACACAGGTCGGCACTGGATTGCCTTTTTTTCTCTTATCTAGAGGGGGCAAGTAATTAAGATTTACACATTCTAATATTATACAGTACAGGACACAGACAAAGTAGACTTGGTTATTGCACACTGGCAAAGCTTTTGAGGACACCCCCCCTGGACGCCTCTTCTATAACCATACCTCACTCCTTGAATCCTCAGTTTTGTTCCCCTTCAGGACACGCTTACCCCATTTTCTGCACCCTACTCTGTGACTATCCAACAGACAGTTAACACATAACTATGGCGGAGACCAGGCAAAGGGGAGCTATTGCAAAATCACCAGCAAACATTTGCTCTGCCGATCTCAGAGTGACGATGTGCCCTTTGTACTGGGGGCAGAGTTGACTCTGAGTCCTGGTTCACACCTATGCATTTTTTAGTGCATTTTCAGTTTTGCAGAAACACACTACAGTCCATTTAACATGGTTTCCTATGGGTCATGTTCACATCTATGCATTTTATGGAAAGGGCCAGGGACTCTGGTTTTTGCTTCCATACACTTCAATGGATCAAAAACGAGTATTGAAAAACACAAAATGCTCCTGGAATATGCAAACTGCAACCTGCATAGGTGTGAATCAAGCCTAACACTGTCCACTGCAACCCATTTTCTGCATCTATTCTGCAGAAAATAATGACTTTATTGCAGTCGTCTTTGCACAGGGCTCAAGAATGCAACGCTTCTTCTACTCCTATTTCTCTACCTGAGTCGGATCCCAGTACAACTACCCCTTCAGTACTGGGCTCGGTCCCCATCATCTCTACAGGGGGTCCCATTCTTTACCAAATAGGGATGGAGGCACTGAGCCCATCGTGCCTCATTTAAAGTCCCAAAACCCTTTTGCATCACCACTGCTTATACTAGGCTTGAGGACTTAAATTATACAGTGCCTTAAAAAAGTATTCATACCCCTTGAAACTTTCCACATTTTGTCATGTTACAACCAAAAATGTAAATGTATTTTATTGGGATTTTATGTGATAAAGTGGCACATAATTGTGAAGTGGAAGGAAAATCATAAATGGTTTTCAAATTTTTTTACAAATTAAATATCTGAAAAGTGTGGCATGCATTTGTATTCAGCCTCCCCCAATACTTTGTAGACTCACCTTTCGGTGCAATTACAGCTACAAGTCTTTTTGGGGGATGTCTCTACCAGCTTTGCACATCTAGAGAGTGAAATTTTTGCCCGTTATTCTTTGCAAAATAGCTCAAGCTCTCTGATTGGATGGAGAGCGTCTGCGAAGAGCAATTTTCAAGTCTTGCCACAGATCCTTAATTGGATAATTGGATTTAGGTCTGGACTTTGACTGGGCCATTCTAACATATGAATATTCTTTGATCTAAACCATTCCATTGTGGCTCTGGCTGTATGTTTAGGGTTGTCCTGCTTAACCACTTCAGCTCCGGACCATTTGGCAGCCAAAGGACCAGAGGTCTTTTTTCAATTTTGCACTGCACTGCTTTAACTGGTAATTGCGCGGTCATGCAATGTTGTAACCAAACGAAATTTCCGTCCTTTTCTTCCCACAAATAGAGCTTTCTGTTGATGGTATTTGATTGCCTCTGTGATTTTTATTTTTTGCGCTATAAATGGAAAAAGACCGCAAATTTTGAAAAAAAAAAGATATTTTCTACTTTTTGTTATAAGAAAAATCCAATAAACTCAATTTTAGTCAAACATTTGGGCCAAAATGTATTCAGCCACATGTCTTTAGTAAAAAAAATGCCAATAAGCGTATATTTATTGGTTTGCGCAAAAGTTATAGCGTCTACAAACTAGAGTACATTTTCTGGCATTTACACCGCTTTTAATTTATGACTGCCTATCTCATTTCTTGAGGTGCTAAAATGGCAGGGAAGTACAAGACACCCCAAGCTATTTGCTGAGAGGCATGTTGAGCCCATTGAATATTTTTTTTTTTAGTCCCAAGTGATTGAATAAAGACAAAAAAAAATAAAAAATTTTCATAAAGTTGTCACTAAATGATATATTGCTCACACATGCCATGGTTATATGTGGAGATGCACCCCAAAATACATTTTGCTGCTTCTCCCGAGTATGGGGATACCACATGTGTGGGACTTTTTGGGAGCCTAGCCGCGCACGGGGCCCCGAAACCCAATCAACGCCTTCAGGGTTTCTAAGGGTGCAAATTTTTGATTTCACTCCTCACTACCTATCACAGTTTCGAAGGCCATAAAATGCCAAAATAGCACAAAACCCCCCCAAATGACCCCATTTTGGAAAGTAGACACCCCAAGCTATTTGCTGAGAGGCATGTTGAGTACATGGAATATTTTATATTTTGCCACAAGTTGCGGGAATATTACAAACTTTTTTTTTTTGCCCAAAGTTGTCACTAAATGATATATTGCGCACACATGCCATGGGCATATGTGGAATTACACCCCAAAATACATTCTGCTGCTTCTCCTGAGTATGGGGATACCACATGTGTGGGACTTTTTGGGAGCCTATCCGCATACGGGACCCCGAAAACCAAGCACCGCCTTCAGGATTTCTAAGGGCATAAATTTTTGATTTCACTCCTCACTACCTATCACTACCTATCACAGTTTTGAAGGCCATAAAATGCCAAGATGGCACAAAACCCCCCCAAATGACCCCATTTTTGGAAAGTAGACACCCCAAGCTATTTGCTGAGAGGCATGTTGAGCCCATTGAATATTTTTTTTTTAGTCCCAAGTGATTGAATAAAGACAAAAAAAAAAAAAAAAAAATGTATTCAAAAAGTTGTCACTAAATGATATATTGCTCACACATGCCATGGTTATATGTGGAATTGCACCCCAAAATAAATTTTGCTGCTTCTCCTGAGTACGGGGATACCACATGTGTGGGACTTTTTGGGAGCCTAGCCGCGTACGGGGCCCCGAAACCCAAGCACCGCCTTCAGCATTTCTAAGGGTGCAAATTTTTGATTTCACTCCTCACTACCTATCACAGTTTCGAAGGCCATAAAATGCCAAAATAGCACAAAACCCCCCCAAATGACCCCATTTTGGAAAGTAGACACCCCAAGCTATTTGTTGAGAGGCATGGTGAGTATTTTACAGCTCTCATGTGTTTTTGAAAATGAAGAAAGTAAAGAAAAAATTTTTTTTTTTTCTTTTTTTCAATTTTCAAAACTTTGTGACAAAAAGCGAGATCTGCAAAATACTCACCATACCTCTCAGCAAATAGCTTGGGGTGTCTACTTTCCAAAATGGGGTCATTTGGGGGTGGTTTGTGCCATCTGGGCATTCCATGGCCTCCGAAACTGTGATTGGCAGTGAGGAGTGAAATAAAAAAATTACACCCTTAGAAAGCCTGAAGGCGGTGCTTGGATTTTGGGGTCCCGTACGCGGCTAGGCTCCCAAAAAGTCCCACACATGTGGTATCCCCGTACTCAGGAGAAGCAACAGAATGTATTTTGGGGTGTATTTCCACATATGCCCATGGCATGTTTGAGCAATATATCATTTAGTGACAACTTTTTGTAAAAAAAAAATATTATTTTTTTTTTTTTTTCATTATTCAATCTCTTGGGACCAAAAAAAAAAATATTTAATGGGCTCAACATTGCTCTCAGCAAATAGCTTGGGGTGTCTACTTTCCAAAATGGGGTCATTTGGGGGGGGGGGGGTTTGAACTGTTCTGGCATTTTATGCACAACATTTAGAAGCTTATGTCACACATCACCCACTCTTCTAACCACTTGAAGATAAAGCCCTTTCTGACACTTTTTGTTTACATGAAAACATATTTTTTTTTTTTGCAAGAAAATTACGTTGAACCCCCAAACACTATATATATTGTTAAAGCAAAGGCCCTACAGATTAAAATGGTGGGTGTTGCATTTTTTTTTTCCACACAGTATTTGCGCAGCGATTTTTCAAACGCATTTTTTGTGGAAAAAATACACTTTTTTTTTATTTTAATGCACTAAAACACACTATATTGCTCAAATTTTTGATGAAATAAAAAATATGATCTTAGGCCGAGTACATGGATACCAAACACGACATGCTTTAAAATTGCGCACAAACACGCAGTGGCGACAAACTACATACATTTTTAAAAGCCTTTAAAAGCCTTTACAGGTTACCACATTAGATTCACGGAGGAGGTCTACTGCTACAATTACTGCCCTCGATCCGACCTTCGCGGTGATACCTCACATGCATGGTGCAATTGCTGTTTACATATGACGCCAGACCAACGCTTGTGTTCGCCTTTGCGCAAGAGAAGGGGGGGCAGGGGTGCTTTTTTTATTTTTTTTTATTTTTTCTTTTTATTTAGCTTTTTTATTTTATTTTTAAACTGTTCCTTCCATTTTTTTTTTCTTAGTTATCATTTTTATTGTTATCGCAGGGAATGTAAATATCCCCTATGATAGCAATAGGCAGTGACAGGTACTCTTTTTTTGAAAAAAAGGGTCTATTAGACCCTAGATCTTTCCTCTGCCCTCAAAGCATCTGACCACACCAAGATCGGTGTGATAAAATGCTTTCCCAATTTCCCAATGGTGCGGTGGGTATGCCCACCATTAGAATACCTCCCTTCATCCACCCACTTCTAATGATGGGCATACATGCACCATTTATATATGCCGAAGCATGGGGGCATCCTCCCGCAAAAAAGTTATGCCACGTACACATGGTCGGACTTTTTTCGACCATATGTACGTGGCATTAGGAGCAAAATCGCTCCTCCGCCCTCTGCTGCCCCCATGCTTCGGCATATATGCTCTTTTTTTTAACTGTGGTGGTGAAATCACCTCCTACAGCGTTGGAGTCGCGGCTTTATGTATCGTGGGAGCAAACGCTGTTGCTGTCAAGATAAATAAATCCACGCTGCAACTGAATGGCGTACCTGCTAAGCAAATAATGGTTAACATTAAAACAAAGTAACATTACAGTATAACAGTAAGACCTTACCATACCATACCTGCAAAGCAAATACCAAAAAAAAAAACATAGTAAAAAATAAAACATTTTGTTAACGCAACCGGTGCCTAAAATATATATATGCCGAAGCATGGGGGCATCCTCCCGCAAAAAAGTTATGCCACGTACACATGGTCGGACTTTTTTCGACCGTATGTACGTGGCATTAGGAGCAAAATCGCTCCTCCGCCCTCTGCTGCCCCCATGCTTCGGCATATATGCTCTTTTTTTTAACTGTGGTGGTGAAATCACCTCCTACAGCGTTGGAGTCGCGGCTTTATGTATCGTGGGAGCAAACGCTGTTGCTGTCAAGATAAATAAATCCACGCTGCAACTGAATGGCGTACCTGCTAAGCAAATAATGGTTAACATTAAAACAAAGTAACATTACAGTATAACAGTAAGACCTTACCATACCATACCTGCAAAGCAAATACCAAAAAAAAAAAAAACATAGTAAAAAATAAAACATTTTGTTAACGCAACCGGTGCCTAAAATATATATATGCCGAAGCATGGGGGCATCCTCCCGCAAAAAAGTTATGCCACGTACACATGGTCGGACTTTTTTCGACCGTATGTACGTGGCATTAGGAGCAAAATCGCTCCTCCGCCCTCTGCTGCCCCCATGCTTCGGCATATATGCTCTTTTTTTTAACTGTGGTGGTGAAATCACCTCCTACAGCGTTGGAGTCGTGGCTTTATGTATCGTGGGAGCAAACGCTGTTGCTGTCAAGATAAATAAATCCGCGCTGCAACTGAATGGCGCACCTGAAAACAAAAAAATGGTTAACAATAAAACACAGTAAACAAAATTACATACCTGAAAAGCAAGCATGATAAAACATAATAAAACATTGCAGAATAGAATAGAGTAAAAAAGAGCAACAATAGAGAGAGAGAGAGAGAGAGAGAGAGAGAACAATAAAACGACAACTATTTTTGGTTTTTTTATTTTATTTTTTTTTGGGGTTTTTTTTTTTTTTTTTGTACTTTTTTTTAATTTTTACACTTTTTTTTTTTTTTTTTAAACTATAACTATAATTTTAACTGTAACGGTCGGGTCTCAAAATGCGATGGCATTCTTGAGACCCTGTAACTATAATTTTAACTAACGGTCGGGTCTCAAAATGCGATGGCATTCTTGAGACCCTGTGAAAGTGTATCCTAGCCTGTGAAATGCTGTACCCTACACTAATACCTCACTAGTGAGTGGTAGCGTTCAAAACATTCACCAACGCAGAGACCAGGATTGTCAGGACAGCGTGGACAATAATAACGGGTGTCACGCCTACATCCGCGCTTGGTACAGACACGACATCTTTTTTGGGGGGCTCGTTGGGTAGGGGTACTCGGGAGGACATAAGGATAATGCCTCTCATACAGCCGGCTAACTGCATTTGGTTCGGAATGGTGAGGTGCAGAACCGTCTGGAAACAGAAGGTCTGTGAGAACCTCTTCCTGGAATTCAAGGAAGGGTAACCTCCCGCCTGAAGCTCCGTATAGCACATGAGCATTCAGAAAAGCCAATTGGAACAAATAAATAGACACTTTTTTTGTACCAGCGTCTAGCCTTACGGACAACTAGGTACGGCGCCAACAACTGGTCGTTGAGGTCCACCCCTCCCATATTAAGGTTATACTCGTGGACACAGAGGGGTTTCGTCACAACACCAGCCGCCGTACGAATTTGGACTGTTGTGTCTGCATGAAGGGAGGTAAGAACGAAAACATTCCTATTATCCCTCCACTTCATAGTGAGCAAGTTATTACACTTCAAGCAGGCTCTCTCCCCCAGCCTAAGAGGGGAATCTACAAGCCGCTGGGGAAAGCCCCGGTGATTAGGTCGCACGGTGCCACATGCTCCAATCTGATGATCAAACAAGTGACTAAACAGTGGCACGCTTGTGTAATAATTGTCCACGTACAAGTGGTACCCCTTTCCGAATAAGGGTGACACCAAGTTCCACACTATCTTGCCAGCGCTCCCTATGTAATCTGGACAGTTCTCCGGCTCTACGTGACTATCTTTTCCCTCATAAACAGAAAAGCTCCACGTATAGCCTGTTGCCCTGTCACAGAGCTTGTAGAGCTTGACCCCGTATCTGGCACGCTTGCTGGGAAGGAACTGTTTGAAAGACAAGCGGCCAGAAAACTTAATCAGGGACTCGTCAACGCAGACAACTTGATTGGGACTAAACAAGGCTGCAAAACGTTGGTTGAAGTGGTTTATGAGGGGCCGAATTTTGTAGAGCCGATCAAATTCAGGGTCTCCACGAGGACGACAGAGTTCATTGTCACTGAAGTGCATGAACCGCAAGATCTGTTCGTATCGTGCCCTGGACATGGAGCGAGAGAACACGGGCATATGGTGGAGTGCGAGGGTGGACCAATAAGACCTCAGCGTCGGGAATTTATGCATGCCCATGTTGAGGGAAAGGCCCAGAAAGGACTTAAATTCGGAAACCGTAATTGGTTTCCAATCTCTGGCAAGGGAAGGCACTTGGGGATTAGCGGCGATGTATTGACCAGCGTATATATTACTTTGGTCCACAATAGATCTATAGAGATCTTCCGTGAAAAACAGCGATAAAAAATCGGATGGCTTAAAATCAGCTGTTTCCACCTGAATACCGGGTTGGCCAGTGAATGGGGGAAGTACGGGTCCTGCAGAAGTGGTGGGCACCCAATCAGGATTGGGGAATTCTGCAGGAAGGACACTATGTGATCGACGGGCCTGCCTTTGTCTTCTTCTTGGTGGCAGCGGGACACTACTTGTGCTTGCCACCTCGCCAGCTTGAACTGCACTTATGGGACTCGCCACGTCACCAAGTGTTACTGCAGTGCTGGTTTGACTACGTCCAGGGTGTACTAGGCCGCTGGTGCTTGCCAGTTCACCAGAAGGAATAGCGGCGCTAGTACTTCTCTGCTCCATACGAGAGACCTGCGGTTCCTGCACCTCAACAACAGCAGAAGATCGGGATCGGGTACGCCTGACCTTAGCAGGGACCTCACCTCCGTCGCCAGAGCTATCTGTCATGGAGCCGCTGTCGTCTACTGGGTCGTATTCTGAGCCTGATTCTGACAGATGAGTGACCTCCTCTTCACTATCTGACATACTCAGAAACAAGTAGGCCTGTTCACTAGTGTACTTGCGATTTGCCATTTTGGGCTCTAAATTTAGTAGTACACTAGTGAGATTCACAGGAAAAAAAGCTCCTAGGCTGCTGGCGAATGAATCAAAACGCTACCAAAAAAACTGTTAGCGATCGCAGGGATCAGGCCTGACTCTGCGAACGCTGCAGTTATGTGTGCTTAGTGTTTTGTAAGTGACAGTGATCGATCGATACTGCACTTGGGTGGGCTGGGCTGGGCTGGGCGGAGGGGGAAAACCCAGGTGCTAGCAGGTATCTGGGCTGATCCCGCTAATAATGCGTTTTTTGGAACCCTAAACTGCTGGGACGCTAGTATAGATTTGATCAGATCAGATATTGATCTGTTCAGATACTATACCACTAAGGGAGGTGTATGCTTTGCGCGTGGGTGTTTGCGGTGCTGGCACTAACCTGGGGTGACGCAGACCTTATTTGACCCTAAAACCTAATTGATATCACCCGCCAGGCGATCAGGGGGTTAAACCGTTATTGGGTAATAAATGGCGGGTGCCCTGACAGTATAAAAAACAAACTATCTAACCAGCGTCACCCGTAACAGTAATACGGTGATCACTGGTGAAAGGGTTAACTAGGGGCAATCAGGGGGTTAAAACCTTTATTAGGTAATATATGGGGGTACCTGACGATATATAAAAACCTGACGGGGAACCTAAATAACTAAATAACTAACTGGCTAACCAGTGACACTTATACGGTGATCACTGGTGAAAGAGTTAACTCTAGGGGCAATCAAGGGGTTAAAACCTTTATTTAGGTTGTAATATGGGGGTACCTGACCTATAAACCTATTTATAATCCTATATAAACCTGGCGGTTACCTAAAAAAAAAAACTGGCTACCTAGCGACACCAGTGACACTAATACAGCGATCAGAAAAACGATCGCTTAGTGACACTGGCAAAAGGGGGTGAAAGGGTTACCTAGGGGGCAATCAAGGGGTTAAACCTTTATTAGGGGGGGGGGTAGGGGGCTACCTTAGACCTAAAGGGGCCTAAAACTAACTGCCCTGACAGTTATTACAGTCACACTGACACTAAATGCAGTGATCAGTAAATAAATGATCACTGCAATCAGTGACACTGTGACTGGGGGGGGCAGGGGGTGATCTGGGGGTGACAGGGGGGTGGATTGTGTGCCTATGTGTGACTGGTGTCAGTGTAGTGTTGTGCACTTACTTCTGCGTCTTCACCGCTCGGCGTCCCGGTCAGAAAGACCGACACGAGGAGCGTGACGTCACTTCCCCTTGCCTGTGTTTACAATTACACAGGCAAGGGAGAATGTGATTCGCCAGGAGCGATCGCGAGGGGGTAGCCAGAAACCACTGGCCGTCCCCTCTTCCCGCATCGCTCCTGACACGATTCCGACTGTCCCCGCCGGCGGAGGGGGGTCCGATCGGACCCCCCAACCGCCTGAAGAATGGCACGTACAGGTACGTCCTTTTGCCTGTACGTGCCATTCTGTTGACGTATATGTACATGGGCCGGTCGGGAAGTGGTTAAAGATGAACCTCAGCCCCAGTCTCAAGTCTTTTGCAGACTCTAATGCTGCGTACACACGACCGGACTTTCCAGCAAACTAGGTCGGACGGTCTTCCTGACGGACTTTCGGTGGAGTTCCGACGGACTTTCCGAACGAACTGACTTGGCCACATACGAACAGACTAAGTCCGGTCAAAAGTCAGTTAGTTTGAACGTGGTGACGTAAACGGGACAAAAAAATAGCCAGTAGCCAATAGCTGCCCTTGCGTCGTATTTTGTCCATCGGACCAGCACACAGACGAACGGTTTTCCCGATTTTAGTCCCTCGGAATTGAGTCCGCCGGATAGATTTGAAACATGTTCTATTTCTAGGTCCAGCGGTATAGTGATGCTGGATTTTACAGGCTTAAAACAGGTGGTGAGGAGGCAACATAATGCCTCTTTACCGCCTGTCAAATGCCTCTGAAAAGCAATCTGTGCATGGATTGCTTTTCAGAGGAGCAGCAGTCCTGGCTGATATCACAAACATGACCTACAAAAGCAGTTCTGATGGTACAGGAATGGGGGGGGGGGGTTCATATTAAAAGTAACATACACACACACATACATACACATTCATACAGACACATGCACACGCACACACACATACAGACACATGCATACAAACACACACAGACACACACAGACACATGAGTAAAGCCATTTTAAAACTAATCTAGCTTCTAGCATAGTACTATACCTTTCCAGCTTCCTCATTCAGCCGGTTACTGCACTGTAGGGGGAAGCAGAGAGCACAGCACACTCCTCTGCACTTTACTTTCACTTTTGAGGCTGACGGAGCTTCTCACAGTGCCGATGTTCGGCAGGGGTTCGGGCTCATCTGACAGCCCTGATCCCGCAGCACACTGGTTGTGAGAGGCTGGTTTAGATAACCAGGCGGCCGTTCAAAACCGGACCGTGGGCCGCGATTGGCCCGCAGGCCGGACTTTGGACATGCCTGCTTTAAGGCATTATATTCACTTGATCCTCGTGAGCTCAGCAGAGGGGCCAAGGAGGTGGGAGCAGTGAGGGTACTTTTTTCTTTTTTTTGGGCATGCAGGCAGATAAAGTCGGCGCTGCAGGTCCTGATACTAAAATTAACGCTCCATCCAGCCCACAGCCTTTCCTAGGCAGAGTGATACTCTGAAAAGTCTGGGTGGGAGTGAGAGGTGGCTGCAGGAGTTGGTGTGGAATTCCAGTGGCGGGTGCACAGGCAGGCAGCATGGCATGGAAGCTACGATTACACTGGCTGTATATGTTGATACTGTGAATGTACTTTGTATTCTGATAACTGTGGCTGTGCTGTATATGACTTTTCTGTGGCTGTACTGTATGTGGCGATTCTGTAGCTTCTCTATGGAGCAGCGGGTGTCAACAGACATGTGTCCATTGACACCCGCCGACATCCAATTCGATCCTGTCTGCTAAAAACAGATTGATGGGGATTCGTTCCCCATCCGTGTGGCGGATTGGATCGGATGGCAGTTGTGTGTAAACAGACAGAGGAGAGTGGGCTGTGTCCTCTCTGCATAAGCGGAGCGTACACAGACCAGCCATCCTCCAGTAACATAGACCCCTGCACCCAGCTCCAGACAGCTTCAGCCACAGAAACAAAACGCTGATTTACAGGCCCCACTATTTCTAATGGCGGCCCCCAGGCTGGGTCCCATGATTTCTAACGGCAGCCTTGGCATGTAGCATATTGTCCCATTCAATCCAACCTGCCTGTTCCAAGCAGCATCGTCAGACACTTAGACCCACTCAGTACTTTGGATTTAGACAAGTTTACACTATAAAAGGATATGCTATGTCCATTTTTAACGTCAGAAGTTTACAACCTCTTTAAATTAAATGATCCACTCTGTAATAAAATTCTAAATCCTTCTACTTCTTTTTCTGAGCAGGTAAGTAAAACCTTGGACAGAGGTGTGGCTGGAGACGTAGTATACTTGGATCTTGCAAAAGCGTTTGACACAGTTCTCCACACACGGCTCATGTGTAAGGTAAAGTCTACAGGTTTGGAAAGATCAGTTTGTAAATGGATAGAAAACTGGTCAAAAGACAGAATTCAGTAGTGGTTAATGATTCTAACTAACTCTAACTAAGGTTATCAGTGGTGTACCCCAAGGTTCAGTGTTGGGACCCTTACTTTTTATTATCTTTATAAATCATATTGGGTCAGGGATTAAAAGTACCATTTCTGTCTTTGCACATGACACCAAGCTATGCAGTGGAATAACGTCCTTACAGGATGTCTCCAATTTACAAGCCAACCTCTATGCTCTTTGTTTCATTGGACAATGTTTCATTGGGCAACTATGTGGCAGATGAGATTTAATGTAGATAAATGTAAAGTTATGCACTTGGGGGCTAAGAATATGCATGCATCATACATGCTAGGGGGAGTACAACTGGGGGTATCCATAGTGGAGAAGGATCTAGGGGTTTTGGTAGATCTTAAGCTTAAAGAGGAAGTAAACTCTGCATTCCTTATCGCGATTTTCATCTCATGTGATATGTAAACGTATTTCCAACCCTTGCACAGTATAATGTATGTATAATCGCTGCTTACTTACTGTTTATTAGTAGTTTGTAAAAAAATTGCCTTTCTGGGGTTCAGCGGTGCCATCTTAAGTACAGTTTTCTGACTCATCTTCCGCCCTTCCTTGTTTCCCCTTATAATATCTCGCACATGTGTGATCGTTTCTTAACCAAGCCTCTTTCTCAAGCCGATTTCTTCATTATAGGAGTCTGTAGTATGCCCTGGTTTACGTACATGTTAGGATTAAGTTCGCCTGCTGGTGGCACTATCCTGCTCTGGGCTGTTTGCTGCAGTTCCAGTGTCCACCAGCAGGTGTCACCCAGGAACCAGGAGGCTGGTGTAATCAGGCTAATTAATGTTCAGCTGCCTGGGGGTTACTTAAGGCTTCTCCTCCCTTCCCCCGGATGGGTCCCTGCCTTGCTGTGCCTAGCTTGAGCCAGTCTGCGCCTTGCTTCTGTTCTAGTACCCTGTTGAGATCCCCCTTCCTTGCAACCCTTTATTTTTGTCCTTTAGATGGTTTTTGTATATAGTTAGTAGTTAGGTTCCTTTTGTTATTTGTCTTTTGGGGTTTGTTTATGTTCACGTTTACTGTGTGCTGTGTTTGCTGTGTTAATGGTTTGCTGTGTTTCACTATAAATAAATATCACTTTAATATATATCTATATATATCCTTTGTTTGGTCTCAGTTCCCTTGTGTATCTACGTGTCTGGTCTCCCCAGCCTCTGGTCCTGACATAATCGTGACACCCACCAACAACCAGATCAGCTACACTTGGGAACTGGGAGCCAGTTGCTTTGGATTTTTGCTTTTCCTTTCACAATGCTGAGAGTACAGGTTATATTCCGTGTGCAACTTGCAGTAGAGAATAAGGATTTGTGTCATTCACTTTGTCAGGATCTCACTGAGGAGGAGCTGCTTGAAGGGATTTTGACTGCACATGCCTTAGCCGTTGAGGGTAGATTTTCGCTTTGTGAAGTACAACCTTTCCTTCAGGTCTGTTCTGAGCTACTATTTCAGGTTACCTCTCAGGGCCATGATCTTTTTACTCCTCCATTCACTTTGTACCAGGCTGGATTTTTGGGCTGGTTGCTAAAACATTGTGCAGGTTTGTTTCTCCAGCAGTATTCAGCCTATCCACAACAGGTGGTGTTGGAATGTATTGCTTCTGTGCACCGTTTAATTGAGCAAGAGAGACAAACTAACTTTAGTTCAACCTCTACTACAAGCTTGGTCAGAGATCATATACAGAGGTGCAAGATGAGTCACATAAGTACCCTGCCACCAGTAAGCACACTTCCCCTGTATGCATTCCATCGAAAGCTCCCCCTGCAGTGCCGTTACCCATAGCAACATCTCGGCCCCTTCCTGCATTTCTAATACTCTTCCCTCTATTCTTCCTAGTACTGTTAATACCTTTCCATCAGCAGTACAGTCTGGTCACAACAAGGCAACTACATGCAGGACTCCCAATATTTAAGCCAAAGAAACAAAACTTGTCTCCTGCTCTTATACCTGTGCCACTATCCATGTTGCATGCTGATCCTGTTCTCACTGATCCAGTCCTCCTTCATGCAGACGACTGCTGCTGATGCGATCCAGTCCTCCATGCAGATGACTGCTGCAATCACGTCCTCCATGTTGCCGCCTGCTGCTGGTGTCCATGCGTCCTCCATGTTGCCGCCTGCTGGTGTCCATGCCTCCTCCATGTTGCCGCCTTCTGCTGGTGTCCATGCCTCCTCCATGTTGCCGCCTGCTGCTGGTGTCCATGCCTCCTCCATGTTGCCGCCTGCTGCTGGTGTCCATGCCTCCTCCATGTTGCCGACTGCTGCTGGGGTCCATGCCTCCTCCATGCTGCCGCCTGCTGCTGGGGTCCATGCCTCCTCCATGCTGCCGCCTGCTGATGGAGTCCATGCCGCCTCCATGCTGCCGCCTGCTGATGGGGTCCATGCCTCCTCCATGCTGCCGCCTGCTGATGGGGTCCATGCCTCCTCCATGCTGCCGCCTGCTGATGGGGTCCATGCCTCCTCCATGCTGCCGCCTGCTGATGGGGTCCATGCCTCCTCCATGCTGCCGCCTGCTGATGGGGTCCATGCCTCCTCCATGCTGCCGCCTGCTGATGGGGTCCATGCCTCCTCCATGCTGCCGCCTGCTGATGGGGTCCATGCCTCCTCCATGCTGCCGCCTGCTGATGGGGTCCATGCCTCCTCCATGCTGCCGCCTGCTGATGGGGTCCATGCCTCCTCCATGCTGCCGCCTGCTGATGGGGTCAATGCCTCCTCCATGCTGCTGTCGCCTGCAGATGGAGTCCATTCCTCTTCCATGCTGCTGTCGCCTGCAGATGGAGTCCATTCCTTCTCCATACTGCCGTCTGATGCCAAGCTTGCCACAGTGGGTTTCCAGGCTGTTGCTGCCCTGCTGGACTATGCTGGTTCCCTGGCTGCCGCTGCCCAGCTTAAATATACTGGTTCCCGGGCTGCTACCCAGTCTGATTTGCCTACTGCCCAGCCTGTTGATCTGGTGCCCGGCCGCCCCTCTGGACTATGCTGATTCCGGGGCTGCCGCCCCTCTGGACTATGCTGATTCCGGGGCTGCCGCCCCTCTGGACTATGCTGATTCCGGGGCTGCCGCCCCTCTGGACTATGCTGATTCCGGGGCTGCCGCCCCTCTGGACTATGCCAAATCCCTACTTGCTGTTAAGCTGGACTCTGACTGGGTTAAACTCCCACTTACTGATGTGTCTGAGGCTTCTAAAAATCCAGTGTTATGTGGCCTAAAGGGGTTGTCTGGGTGGGTCAAGATCCCTACATTTGCTCATCCTGAGTTCCTTTTGCAGCCAGAGGAGCCTGTTGTGCCAAGGCTAGGAGGTCCAGATCTCCACTTTGACCTTGAGAGCCACATCTGCTGTTACAGCCCCGGTAGTAGAGGTCCCATGGGAAAGGACAGTGTTCCATTTGAGCTTTGTCCTGACCCAGGAGTTATCTCTGCGATCCCTGGTGCATTTGGGGACCTGAGTGGGGTAACCTATGCGCTGGGCAGACCCGAGGGACAGGTACACTAGAAACAGAGGGAGAGAAGGTCCAGTCGTGAAGGAATGCCCTGGTATCAGGGTACCTGCACGGACCAGGGACTCTGGCATTGGGCGGTCGGGTGTCCTTTGGTGTCCCAGAATTGGGACACAGGCTGCTTTTGAGAATAAGCCTTTGGTGTTGCGACTCCTTGGGGATCTGACCAGCAGAAAACCCATCCAGTATTGGGACCTCGGCGGCGGGGTTCTCGCAAGGCCTTCAGACATGGACAGTGGAATGCTCAGTCAGCTTGCAGACCCTGGTGGTGGGGCCCCATGGAGCGTCCAGAGGCCGCTCCTTAAGGGGGGAATCTGTTAGGATTAAGTTCGCCTGCTGGTGGCACTATCCTGCTCTGGGCTGTTTGCTGCAGTTCCAGTGTCTACCAGCAGGTGTCACCCAGGAACCAGCAGGCTGGTGTAATCAGGCTAATTAATGTTCAGCTGCCTGGGGGTTACTTAAGGCTTCTCCTCCCTTTCCCCCGGCGTGTCATGATTCTGGTCCCTTCCTTGCTGTGCCTAGCTTGATCCAGTCTGTACCTTGCTGCCTTGTTCCTGCCTTGCTTCTGTTCTAGTACCCTGTTGCGACCCCCCTTCCTTGCAATCTTGCATTCCCTTATCCTTGTACTTTATATGGTTTTTGTATATAGTTAGTAGTTAGGTTCCTTTTGGGGTTTGTTTATGTTCACATTTACTGTGTGCTGTGTTAATGGTTTGCTGTGTTTCACTATAAATAAATATCACTTTAATGTGTGTATGTGTATGTGTGTGTATATATATATATATATATACACACACACATATACACACACATTATCTATATATATATACACACACATTATATATATATCTACACACACATTATATATATATATACACACACATACATATATATGTGTGTGTGTATATATAATCTCCTTTGTTTGGTCTCAGTTCCCTTGTGTAGCTACGTGTCTGGTCTTCCTAGCCGCTGGTCCTGACAGTACATGTAACGTCACTAGGGGAGAACCAGGAAGCTGCCAATGACTGCCTAGTCTCGCGAGTCTGCAAAGCTGTGCCGCAGACAGCGGAGCTCTTGTACACAGTATGTTGTGGATGGGGAAATGGCACACAGAGCAGACCATTAATCATAGGGCGAGAAGCGCATGCGCCAGTGACATAATCAAACATTGCGGGACGGATTGCAAGCAAATTAAACAAGTACGGAGAATTTTACAGGCTGCGATCAATAGGTTTATTTATGAGGAGTGCAATGTGCTGAGGTTGCGTTGGATAGTTTACAACCACTTTAATAAATGCATGCAATGCCAAGCTGCATTTTCCAAAGCGACAAAGTCCTTTCTTGTGTTAAGATGTATGGACTTCAGAGAGAGAGAGAGAGAGAGAGAGAGAGAAAGAGAGAGAGATCATTTTGCCCCTGTACAAATCATCAGTAAGACCTCATCTGGAATATGCAGTTCAGTTTTGGGCACCAGTTCTCAAAAAGGATATTGGGGAACTGGAGAAAGTAAAGAGAAGGGCAACCAAACTGATAAGAGGCATGGAGGAGCTCAGCTATGAGGAAAGATTAGAGGAACTGAATTTATTCTCGTTTGAGAAGAGGAGTTTAAGGGGGGATATGATCAACATGTACAAATACATAAGGGGTCCATATAGTGAACTTGGTGTTGAGTTATTCACTTTACAGTCATCAGAGAGGACAAGGGGGCACTCCTTACGTCAAGAAGAAAAGAGATTTAATTTCCAAATACGGAAAGGTTTCTTCACAGTATGTGGAATAGACTCCCTCCAGAGGTGGTTATGGCCAGCTCAGTAGATTGCTTTAAAAAAAGGCCTGGATACTTTCCTAAATGTACATAATATAATTGGGAACTAACATTTGTAGGTAAATTTGATGCAGGGAATATCCGATTGCCTCTTGGCGGACCAGAAAGTAATTTTTTCCCTGCTGTAGAAAATTGGATCATGCTTTGCTGAGGTTTTTTGCCTTCCTCCTGGATCAACTGTGGGTATAGGATTGTGTATATGGGAATGTATGATATTTATTATTTTATTTTTTATTTTTTTTTGGTTGAACTAAGAGAGAGTTAAGTTACAGATAAGCTCTTGATTGTGCTACTGCTGCCTCACGGTCCAATCATAGGCTGTGGCAGGGACAAGACCTAGTTGTATTACTTTGTAAATGTTTGTCTAGAGTTCACTTATTCTGTTTCATTGCATGATAAAGGCAAGGCCACACTTTTTATATCACAACACAGGTCACATGCCAGCACCTTTTGATGTGACCCATAGGAAGGCGCGTGCATTTGAATGCGGGATGCAGAAGACAGAAGAGAATATACATACAAATCAAAGAATAATTTCACCTTTATAGAAAAAATAATAAATACACATTATTTTTGCAGGGAAAAAAATGTCCATTTATTCGTTTTACCTACGGGAGTTTGGATCAATAGATTGCGGGTGCAACGTGGGTTCCTTCAGACATGTCTTCCATCTTTCAGCCCGTACCTCTGTACAGGCTTTGTTTGAAAGCCTGAGGACATGTTGGTGAACTAAGAGCTCATCAGCCCACAACTACAAGTCCATGTGCCGAGGTGGAAGATGGTACTTGTAGTTTATTCATTCACAGGAAACCGTGAATGAATGATACAGCTGTGTGGGAGCCATGCTGTTTTTAAAAAGTGCCAGCAGGTTAGGGGGAGAAGAACCCCTGCCCACTGTCACAGGGAGAGTGTATTGGGGGGGAAAGGAGGCAGAAGCTAAAACATGTTGCATTAAGGACCAGTTCACACCAGAACGCGGTGTAGGGTGTTCCATGCTCGTTTCTCACATCACATTCAAAACGCACTGCAAGTGCGATCTGCAGCGTATGTCAGAGTTAACCACTTGCCGAGCGCTGTCGGCATATATACGTCCGCAGAATGGCACGGCTGAGCAAAGTAACATACCCACACGTAACTTTGAATTTTCTGCTGTGCGCGCCGCCAGTGGCGCGCTTGTGCACCTGCCCCGAGCTCCATGACCGTGCCTGCCGGACCCGCAGACTCGATCACCGCAGGGATACCCGCGATCGTGTCACGGAGCTCAAGAACAGGGAGATGCCGATGTAAACAGCATCTCTCCGTTCTGCCTAATAACAGGACACTAATCGTCTGCTCCCTGTCATCGGGAGAAGCGATAAATGTCACGTCATACACAGCCCATCCCCCAGACAGTTAGAAACACCCCCAGGACACACTTAACCCCTCCCCACCCCCTAGTGGTTAACCCCTTCACTGCCAGTGACATTTTTACAGTAATCAATGCAATTTTATATCATTGATTGCTGTATTAATGCCAATTGTCCCAAAAATGTATCAAAAATGTCCGATGTGTCCGCCATAATGTCGCAGTCACGATAAAAATCCCTGATCGCCGCCATTACTAGTAAAAAAAAAAAAAAATTATTAATAAAAATGCTAATAATAAATAATGCTATTTTGTAAACGCTATAACTTTTGCACAAACCAAAAATATGTAGAAGAATACGTATCGTCCTAAACTGAGGAAAAAAAATGTTGTTTTTATTTACTTTTGGGGGATATTTATTATAGCAAAAAATAAAAACCGCAGAGGTCATCAAATACCACCAAAATAAAGCTCTATTTGTGGGAAAAGGACGTCAATTTTGTTTGGGAGCCACGTCGCACGACCGCGCAATTGTCAATTAAAGCGACGCAGTGCTAAATCGCAAAAAGTGCTCTGGTCAGGAAGGGGGTAAATCCTTCCGGGGCTGAAGTGGTTAAAGTACAACTAAAGGCAAAACTTTTTTTGGTTTTGGATAGAGTGGAGATGGATTAGAACACCTGCCAGTTTTTATTGCTGTCTGTGCCCCCGATAGGGAGATTCACCCTTAATTTGTCCTGTTTACCGTTATTGAAAATGAAAGTAAAAGAAAATCACAAATTTTGGGTTGTCCCCAGAAAAGATATAATTCCAGTGACCTGGGGTTCCACAAGGGATTCCCTTAATTTGCAGAGATTTCTTCTCAATCCCTTTTTTTGCTATGGGATAGGAAGTGAAGGGATATCTCCCCAATGGAACACAGATGGCAAAACCCAACAGGGGTTATACCCTCCCTCCATTCTATCCAAAATGGAAAAAAAACGACATTCTTTACTTTAATGATATCCCCAATGCAGGTCACAAACGCAGTGCATTTGCCTGCACCGGATCGCATGGTACAGTAGTACCATGCGATCCAGTTCCTGTGTTTTTTTTAAAGTAGTGCATTACCCTCCTTTTTGGTGCGGTTCTGCATGATTTCAGCTCATTTAAATAGGCTGAAATCGCACTGCACCCAGATCTCATGTGAATTGGCCCTAAATACAGGTGACACATGTAATACAAAGCTGAACTTATCCTCTTAACCACTTCAGCCCCGGACCAATTGGCAGCCAAAGGACCAGGCCCCTTTTTGCAATTCGGCACTGCGTCGCTTTAACTAACAATTGCGCGGTCATGCGACGTGGCTCCAAAACAAAATTGGCGTCCTTTTTTTTCCCACAAATAGAGCTTTCTTTTGGTGGTATTTGATCGCCCCTGCGGTTTTTATTTTTTGCGCTATAAACAAAAATAGAGCGACAATTTTGAAAAAAATGCAATATTTTTTACTTTTTGCTATAATAAATATCCCCAAAAAATATATAAAAAAAACATTTTTTTTTTCCTCAGTTTAGGCCGATACGTATTCTTCTACATATTTTTTGGTAAAAAAAAATCGCAATTAGCGATTATTGATTAGTTTGCGCAAAAGTTATAGCGTTTACAAAATAGGGGATAGTTTTATAGCATTTTTATTAATATTTTTTTTTTTATTAGTAATGGCGGCGATCAGCGATTTTTATTGTGACTGCGACATTTTGGCGGACACATCGGACATTTTTGACCCATTTTTGGGACATTTGTCATTTATACAGCAATCAGTGCTATTTAAATAGCACTGATTCCTATGTAAATGACAGTTGTAGTTAGGGGGTTAACCACTAGGGGGCGGGGAGGAGTCAGTGTGACGTGTTGTGTTTTTTTTTACAGTAGGGGGGCGTGGCTGTACGTCTGACGTCATTGATCGGCGTTCCCGATGACAGGGAACCGCCGATCACTGACAGTCAGTGTAGGAAGCGCGGGGAGAGGTTTGTTTACATAGACCTCTCCCCGTTCTTCCGCTCCGTAACCCGATCGCGGGATACCAGCGGCGATCGGGTCCGCTGGTCCCGCGGCCGGGGTCACGGAGCTCCCGACCGGGTCGCGAGCGCGCCGCTAGCGGCGCGCGCGCGACCCACGGGCAGGCACATGCACGATCACGTACAGGTACGTGATTCTGCCTGCCCGTGCCATTCTGCTGACGTATATATGCAGTGGCCGGTCGGGAAGCGGTTAAAGAAGTACAGACAAAGCTTGTTTGGCTGTACAGGCAGTTCCCGAGTTAGGCCCCTTTCACACTTATACGACTTGTACCACGACTTGGGACTGCAAAAAAGCATGACAAGTCTTTCCCCATGATTTCCAATGACAGACATTCATATTAGTATGACTTCAAAGTAGTCCCTGCACTACTTTGGTCCGATTTTGATGCCACTTACACAGGCATTCCTTGAAATCGTGGCAAAAATTGTGGTAAAATCGCGCGACTTTGAAGTCGCACAAGTGGGGCCTTATGAACGAGTTATGAACGACTCCAACTTACGAATGGCCTCAAATGCCGGCCACTTGTGCTCCCACGCTGGCCCTGGATACCTCTGGACACATCCTATACTGCAGTTCTACATGTACTGCATGGCCAGAAGAGCCCCAGATAACATAACAAGCGCCCGAAACATCCCACATCCATGCACAGGCAGACGTTACACTTATGAATGCAGTGTTGTGACTTACGAACAAACCTACAGTCCCTATTGTGTTCGTAACTTGGGGACTTCCTGTACTTCTCCTATGGATCACAGGAGTGCAGTTCGTTCTGCACTCCTGTGATACGTTTTCAGCAGACAGTGGACTAAAGCCCGCTGTCGGCTGATGTCACAGAGCCGGTCCAGGCTCGGGCAAGATCCCGAAAATGAAGTCGGGAACTGGGCACATGCCTGGACCGGCACCCATCGAAGGGCCTCAGCGAGCTGGCTGCTACTGCCCCCGCCACAGGCCAGCACTCCAGTGAGCGCAGAGCAGAGGACGGTGACTTCCAGTCACCAGCTCTCTGCTCAGGGAGCTATGAGAACCGTGTAATCGGCGGGGTTTGATCGCTCGGTTATCAGCGTTAGAGCCGTCGGCAGACAGATGCAGCACAAATCCCATACTTCTCTTTTAAGTATTTGATAAGAGAAGAGAAGGAAAGACATACAGAAATGAAGGCAGCAATAAGACAGAGGATGAAGAAAGTCAGAAATGAGGAGCGGGAGATATTAAAATTTCAAAGCTTATTATTTGTTTTATCAAAAAATGTATGTTGAACTGCTATATTGTAGCGTGTACTACTATTTCAGAGAATTATTATCTGTAGTTACTTTTCACAGGATACATAGAAGAAAAATGGAAATTTAGAAAGAAAAGCTGAAAACATTGATTTCAATCTGAATAACCATTATATCACAAGGTCTAAAACCATTTTTCCCGTTTTTAATAGGAGATTAAATCAAAAGCTTTACAGTAGCCTTGCTTTTGAATGATTTAACTGGAATGATAAACACTAATCTTTTCATTAGTGTTTGACTTTTAAATGATTCAGTATGGGCAGCAGGAAACATTCATAATTCAGAGGGCAGAAGGGGATACAGACTTTAATGCACGGCAAATCCTGCCATGTCATGCATGCAAGTCTTCTCCTCTTCTCCTCTTTTCCTCGGTAGGGAGAGCATGTTGAAAAAAGCTTTACATACTGATAACAAGGGAATGCAAATTTATAGTCCTTGGTTCACATATTTGAAATAGAAGAAAAGGCTATCTATAATTCTTAAATGCTGCCTCCGCGCTCCTACATGTCACGCATACCCTGTATAAAAAGATCTGTGTACTTACCTTTTTAAATCCGGTATAGTCTAGTGATCCAGCAGCTCCGGCTCCCCTGTGTCAAAGAGCAGTTTTTGCAGGGAGAAGGAGGGATCGCCGACAACAGTTGGGCCTAAAGGGGACGTCACGGCTGGGGGAAATCATAGCGGTTGTCGAGTGCTTTCTTACATAGGGTAGCTAGAGCTGCTGAATTGCATGACTGGACCGGATTTAAAAAAAAAAAAGGTAAGTACACAGATCTTTTTTATACAGGCTATGCAGGATAGGTAGGAGGAAGGGGGGAGAGAATGTTTTTAAGAACAGTTAGTCAGCCTTACTAACACTTTGATGTAAATAGAGGCACATAAAAGTTCAGCAACATTGGGAATGGAAGTAATAAAGTATTTTTTTTTAAAGTGTTTGAAAAAAAAAAAATACAGTATACAATTGATGAATGCTCTGACTAGTGGGTGGCTGGATGTTTGTCAGGACATGTATGTGGGGAATCTGGACAATGATAATTTTTGAGGATCTCTGGTGATCGTCAGTTCTGTAGCAGTGTAGGCAGCATGCTTGGGACTAAGGATTAGGACTGCTTGAGGTTGCATGTGGCCCTCACTGGGAGGTGGCATATGGGAGACTTGTGGTAGAAAGGGGTTTTAGATATATGTAAGGCTACTTTCACACTGGGGGGGGGGGGGCAGGCGCCGGCGGTAAAGCGGCGCTATATTTAGCGCAGCTTTACTGTCGTTTTAGCGGCGCTATTCGCCCGCTAGCGAGGCACTCTTAACCTTCACTAGCGCCCGAAAAAGGGTTAACACCGCAGGTTTGCGCCGCTGCCCCATTATTTTCAATGCTAAGGGGCGCTTTAGGAGAGGTGAATACACTACTCCTACAGCGCTCCAAAGATGCGGCTTGCAGGACTTTTTTGGCCGTCCTGCAAGCGCCCTAGGGCTTTCACATTGGAGTGAATTGAGCGGCTCTTTCAGGGGTCTTTACAGGCGCTATTTTTAGCACTAAAGCTCCTGCCTCATTGTGAAAGTAGCCTTAGTCTAGAGCAGTGCTCGACGAATACCAGGCGCCAGGTCGCATTGGCGACTAGAATTAGCGACCTGGCGCCTGGGGCAGCACAGCTGGGGGGTATCCTGTCTCCATAGTGCACCCCCCCGCCACGCGATCGCGAAGGGCCGCGCCGGCCGGTAATTGAGGCCCCCGGCTTTGCGGCCTTGTGCAGTCCTATGGTACCTTGTAGAATCTGGCGCCCTCTTGTGGTGGCCGTTGGTATGACACCCAGCAATGCTAATGGAGCTTTTTGTTTTGTTTTTCACTGCCTGCACTCTCCTTCACTTAGAACCCCCAAACATTATATATATTTATTTTTCTAACATCCTAGAGAATAAAATGGCGGTCGTTGCAATACTTTCTGTCACACCGTATTTGCGCAGCGGACTTACAAGCGCACTTTTTTGGGAAAAAATACTTTTTTTAATTAAAAAAATAACACAACAGTAAAGTTTGCCCAATTTTTTTTATATTGTGAAAGATAATGTTACGGCGAGTAAATTGATACCAAACATGTCTCGCTTCAAAATTTTGCCCGCTCGTGGAATGGCGACAAACTTTTACCCTTTAAAATCTCCATAGGTGACGTTTAAAAAAATTCTACAGGTTGCATGTTTTGAATTACAGAGGATGTCTAGGGCTAGAATTATTGCTCTCGCTCTACCGATCACGGCAATACCTCACATGTGTGGTTTGAACACCGCTTTCATATGCGGGCGCTACTCTTCTGCAAACAAGCTCGGCGGGACGGGCACGTTTAAAATTATTTTTTTTTCTTATTTATTTTAACTTTTAATTTTTTCACTGTTCTTTGGAAAAAAAATGTGTAACTTTTATTCCCATTACAAGGAATGTAAACACCCCTTGTAATAGAGAAAAGCATGACGGGACCTCTTAAATATGAGATCTGGGGTCAAAAAGACCTCACATCTCATATTTACACTAAAATGCAAAAAAAAAAAAAAAAAAAAAATTGCCATTTGAAAAAAAATAATAAAATGTTCTTTTTTTAAAGAGCTATGAGCAGAAGTGACGATTTGAAGTCGCTTCTGCCCTGCAATGACTTGGAGACAGGCGGGGGCCATCTTCCCCTCACTCGTCTCCATGTCGTTAAAAATAAAAAATAAAAAAATAAAGAGAAACTGGCTCCTAACTTTTTTAGCCGGCTCCTAGATTCCAAGCAAATTTGTCAAGCCCTGGTCTAGAGATTAACTAGATGGTTATGGGTTTGATAGGGGATGCTGGTTACCATAGGCTGTGTGTGTGGTCATGACTCTGAGAAAGGTGGGGTGGATAGGAAAAATAAAGGTGCAGGGGTGGGCTTACATGAATTTGAACCCGGTTGATGTGAATGTTGCTGCTAATCTGTCAGGGGCAGTCCTTGCAGTGATAAGTGGCTGAAGGAGAGAAGAGGTTCCCCACAGATAGTGGTTAGGTATGTTCATTGGGTGGGGAAAGTGTTGGGAAAGTAGAATATGGAAGCTGGTCAGTCTAGAGGTGTGGGCCACAGGTGCTCGTCACTCTTACTGCTTGTGTTAACTGTGCGGCATAGGTCACTAGGTGTGGAAGCGGTGGAGGGTAGTGATTGAGCAAGAACCAATCCGGTTTGGGGGGGGGGGGGGCTGGAAAAAGTGGCATAAGTCTTACTTCCTGTTTTGATTATGGGACAGGAAGTGAAAAGAAATCTCTCAATGGAACAAAGATGGCAAAACAAAAACAAAAAAAGAAATGGGTTATAACGCTCCCTTACGCTATCCAAAAAAAATAAGGAAAAAAAAAAAGCATTGCGTTTTAGTTCTACTTTAAAGTCATTCTAAAGTGTTTTTTATTCATTTATTTATTTATTACCTTTAGGAGAAGTCCAGCCAAAGCTTATTTGGCTGCACTTCTCCTATGGATCACAGGAGTGCAATTCGTTTTGCACTCCTGTGACCGGTTTTCAGCACAGAGCGGGCTGAAGTCCACTCTCTGCTGATGTCACAGAAATCAGTCCAGACACTGCGTCATCCCCACAATGTTTGGATCTGCCAGGTACCTGGGCTGATACCCGTCTCAGCCTCTCAGTGAGCCCCTGAGAGCCTGAGACAGCCGCTTCGCACCCCTCCACAGCCCAGCGCTACAGTGAGCGAGGAGGATCAGAGCAGAGAGCTGCTGATTGACAGTCAGCAGCTCTCTGCTAGGGGAGCTGTGAGAACCAAGCCCTCGGCGGTGTTCGATCGCTCATTTCTCAATGCAGGGGCGCCGGGGGACAGATGCAGCATCAGACTGAGGTAAGTATAAACCTGCAAAAAATGTTTTCCTTTACTTCCCTTTTAATGCATTCTCTGCAGTGGCAAAAATCCTACTGAGTGCAGCAACCCCTCTTTGCTTACCTGAGCTTGATCTCAATCCAGCGATGTGCATAAGACCAGTGTCTCTCTCTGCTCTCTCTCCTCATAGGCTCAGAACCATGGGCTCCCGCCGCTGTCAATCACCGCCAGTGAGGAGGGAGTGGGGGGCATGGCCAAGTCACACTCTGTGTCTATGAACACACAGAGCCAGCTCGGGAACAAGCCAAAATGAGTGCCCCCATAGCAAGCAGCAGGGGGAGGAGCCAGGAGCTCTGGCGGGCACCCAAGAAAAGAAGGATGGGGCTGCTCTGTGCAAAACCATTGCACAGAGCAGGTGTATATAACATGTTTACAATCACTCTCTCATTTCTTTGGCATGAATTTGGCCATCCCTCTACAGTGCTTTGTCAGTTTATGCTCCAAACAGCACAAACAGTAATTGTATATGTGTGGAATAAATTCAAGGAACAATATTAGGAGGATAATTTAGATTAATATGATTATACTGTAGATGTGATTGTGGCAGTGTTTTGGAAAAATCTCTGGTGAAAATAGCACAGTGACGGCTAATGAATGTGCCATTTTTCTTGCTATAAACCTCAAAATAAATGCGGTAATCTAAATAAAGAAACTGGTGGATATTTAGAGGAAGATCGGCATATCATTTCATTAAGACCTTTGCAATACACCCCAAAATGTACAATCACAAATATAAATTAAGAAAACATTCAGTTATATATTTAGTGTATGTTTTAGGTATGATTTTTTTTAAATGTCATACAATTTAAATTTCTTTGTAAAACGGCATCCTTTTCTTTGGGATATTTTTATTCCCGGTCTGGCAAGGCGGCTACTCCTTTCCTGTGGCACTGAAGTAACCTGTAACCTTTGGAGTTTATTTGTGCACTGTGGTCCTGTGGTTTCATCGTTTCCCTCCTGTGGCTTTGTTGTTACTTCTCCTGCAGATTTCTTTCCATCCTGTGGTTTATTGTTTCCGATATTAAATCATTGTTGCTGCATAGTCTCCACTGGATTAAATGGTTCTTTATATTGTTTGCCTAGCACCAGTATCCACACCAAATATTTCTCATAGATTCTTAAGTAAATGTTAAGTAATGTTATGGAACATAAGTGTTCAGGTGCTTATCGAACATAACAATGTTCCTATTTTTTATGCTAGTGTTAGTTCTCACCAATCAGATACTTGCTACTTCTAAAAAAGAAATAAATACACTTATTTGCAGTTCGGCGTTTATGAGCTTTTTTGAGCCATAAGCTTTTATGGGGGTAAAAGTTTTGCTAAAAAAAAAAAATGCTAAAAAACGTAAATTCGCAAAAAAGCTGCAAAACGTGTTTTTAACGTGGCAATCTACAGCTAAAGCTACTGGCTTTTTTTTTTTTTTTATAACATCCAATGTGCATGGGGCCTTAAAGTGGTTGTATACCCTAAAAATTAACTTGCACCTACAGGTAAGCCTAGATTAAGGCTTACCTGTAGGTACAAGAAATATCTCCTAAACCTGCACGGTTTAGGAGATATTTTAAAAGAACGTTTTACAACGTTGTCTACGGCGCATGCGCGCTGTAGACAACGGAGCATTTACAGGGTTAATCCCCATCAACTGCGGTGAGCCGCAGTTGAGGATGAGCCTAATGCATGCTAAAGACACCCCCAGCAAAGTGAAAATGTTATTCTTTTACAGTAAAACCTTGGATTGCGAGCATAATTCGTTCCGGAAACATGCTTGTAATCCAAAGCACTTGTATATCAAAGCAAATTTCCCCATAAGAAATAATGGAAACTCAAATGATTCATTCCACAACCATTTATTCATACATACTTCAGTTTATAGTCCATATAAAAACATGATTATAGCAATGATATAAAGATGGGTAGGGATAGGAAAAGGGGATTATTACGGTACCGGTAATATGAAATTTCATATCACTGGTACCGTAATAATCCCCTTTTCCTATCCCTGCCCATCTTTATATCATTTAAATCTGGGATGAGGTACCTTTTCTATGTGAGATCTTTCCAGCCCACTTCACCTATATGATTATAGCAATGTGTAACTATAAAATGTCCATCCACAAATCATAAGCCAAAGCAAAATCCAGCAGGAGCTACAGAGTATATAAAAAAAGAAGAGAGGCGCCTCTAAGTGTAGCAAAATGGTTACATTAAATGAAGGTACAACGTTTAGCAACCCACATGAAAAGAGGTACTTCTAAGTATGCAGGCGTCTGGGGTAAAACTGTCAACATAGACCATCCTCTGCACAGCCGGCTCTCACCGCTGTCGGTCTACAATCGTGACCGGGAAGAATACCCTGCAGTAGAACAATCTAAAAGCGAGGCTTAAACCGCTCATGGAGCGCAGCGTGGAAGGGACGACATCGATGGCGGTGAGGAGGATGGTCTTTGTGAACAACTTTAACCCGGATGCCTGCATACTTAGATGTGCCTCTCTATTAACCATCAACCATGCGAGTTGCTAAATGTTGTACCTTCATTAAATGTAATCATATTGCTCCACTTAGAGGCACCTCTCTTGTCTTTTATACTCAGTTGTGACATGATGCTACTTGTATATCAAGACAAAATGTATTTTAAAAATTTTGCTTGTCTTGCAAAATGCTTTCAAACCAAGGTTTTACATGCAGATACTTATCCATCATGCCATACCATCAGGAAGAAAACAAGTACAAAGTGCTGGAAACTCGGACATACCTGGTCAAATCTTTATTGGCTACATAGCGGTGACATTTAAAAGCACTTGCGCATTTCAGCGTATAGCTCTCAACATATATTAAGCGATAATTAAGGCTATTCACCGAAAAAACACATAAGATGCTTTTAAATGTCACTGATATGTAGCCAATCAATCTGACTCCTTTCTTGGATATACATATTCCCTGAAGGGAGCGCTGCACCTGCTTTCGTTCCATACCATCAGAGAGGCATGTGGTTGGCCCTAAATTTATTCTGCAGAAGGACAACAACCCCAAACATACAGCCAATGTCAATAAGAAGTAACTTTAGCGTAAAGAAGAACAAGGAGTCCTGGAAGTGATGGTTTGGCCCCCACAGAGCCCTGATCTCAACATCATAGATTCTGTCTGGGATTACATGAAGAAACAGAAGCATTTGAGGCAGCCTACATCCAACAGAAGATCTGTGGTTCGTTCTCTGTGATGTTTGGAACAACCTGCCTGCCCAGTTCTCTTAAAAACTGTGTGCAAGTCCACCTAGAAGAATTTATGTTGTTTTGAAGGCAAAGGATGGTCACACTAAATTTTGTTTTGATTTGGATTTCTCTTCTGTTCATATACCGTATTTATTGGCGTATAACACACACAGGCATATAACACGTATCCCAATTTTAAGAGGGAAGTTTAAGGAAGAAACGTTTTCACAGCCCCCTGCACAGTACACAGCCCCCCTCTCCAGTACACAGCCCCCCTCTCCAGTACACAGCCCCCCTCTCCAGTACACAGCCCCCCTCCTCAGTACACAGCCCCCCTCTCCAGTACACAGCCCCCCCTCCAGTACACAGCCCCCCTCTCCAGTACACAGCCCCCCTCTCCAGTACACAGCCCCCCTCTCCAGTACACAGCCCCCCATCCAGTACACCGCCCCCCTCTCCAGTACACCGCCCCCCTCTCCAGTACACCGCCCCCCTCTCCAGTACACAGCCCCCCTCTCCAGTACACAGCCCCCCATCCAGTACACAGCCCCCCTCTCCAGTACACCGCCCCCCATCCAGTACACAGCCCTCCATCCAGTACACAGCCCCCCTCTCCAGTACACAGCCCCCCTCTCCAGTACACAGCCCCCATCCAGTATACAGCTGCCCATCCAGTACACAGCCCCCATCCAGTATACAGTTGCCCATCCAGTACACAGCTCCCCATCCAGTATACAGCCCCCCTCCTCCTGCACTCCCAGGGGACCTCCAGTCTCCTGGGACAGTGCTGCCAGTATTCTCTACAGTTAAGAAAAAAATCACTGCCAGCCCCCAGTAAAATTAAGCATTCATATACCATTGCACAGAGCAGGTAAGTATAGACATGTTTTGTTATTTTTTTTTTAAATGTTTTTTTTTTATATTTAATTTACCTTTTTTACAATCACTTTTATTGATAGCATTTTATTCACAAGTACCTAAAACTTTTTCACAGTAATGTAAATTAGTGGCTCCCAACCTTGTCCCCAAGTACCCCCAACAGGCCATGTTTGCATGTTTTTCTTTATCTTGAACAGGTTCTTTAAATCAGAGTTAATGGCTTTGTATTTTGGACAGCTATTTTATCTAAGATAAATTCCCAAAACATGGCCTGTTGGTTGTACTTGAGGACAGGGTTGAGAACCACTGATGTAAATCACTCTGGTACTTTGATAAAACTGAAATTTTCTTACAGCTTTAGATATATTTTATTTATGTGGTTTGCAAGTAATTTTTGGTGTGATTTTAAATAGATAAAACAAATTATAATATTTACAAAGCTGCTGCGCATATATATATATGTGTGTGTGTGTGTGTGTGTGTGTGTGTGTGTGTGTGTGTGTGTGTGTGTGTGTGTGTGTGTGTGTGTGTGTGTGTGTGTGTATTTATATTTTCCAGAGATGATAGCAGAGATTTGCATCCATCCTCTTTCGTTACACATTGAAATGACCGCAGTACTGGACACAGGATTTCAAATGCATTGCCTTTCTAAGGTATAGTTTTTTAGAATATTGAACTAGTGCTTCAGGACAACCCAGAGTAAGGTTAAACTGGAAGAAAACCCTAAAGCTGGCCATACATTATACAATTTTCTTGTTCAATTTTCAACTTCAACTGTGTAGTGCAAGGGCCTGCTTGATTGCATACAAAGGTTTAGGTTTGACATCATAGTATATGGTTTTGGTAAATTAAATTGAACAAGAAAATTGTATAATTAATGGCCAGCTTTAGTCTAACTATTATTAAATATGTTCCCTACCCCTCCTCCTACTTATACAGCCTAACCCATTTAAAATTCATCAGTGTACTTGCCTTTCTTACCTTTTTTTATTCCACTCCAGTCCGGTCATGTGATCCTGCAGCTCTTGCCCCCTGTGTCAGTGAGCAGCTGCTGCAGGGAATAGGAGGGAGCTCTGACAACGGCTGGGCAATGTCGCATCTCCTGGAATTCTCAACCGTTGTTAAGCTCTACCTGAGTCAGAGCTGTAGAATCACGTGACTGGAGAGGAGCAGATTAAAACGAGGAAAGTACACACATCTTTTTTTTTATACCAGGTTAGGCAGGATAGGTAGGAGGAGGGGGAGGGAACATTTTAGGAACAGTTAAACTTAGGCTTTTCTTCCATTATAGAGCATATCTAAAGCCAAACCTTCTTTTTTAGTTTCTTTTTTAGTTTCTTTTTTCTTGCCTTCTCTTCCAAGTTCCGGTACCTTTGAAAAAAAATAAGTCAGCAGCTACAAAAACTGTAGCTGCCGACTTTTAAAAAACAGCCACTCGCCTGTCCCAGGATCCAGCGGTGTTCTCGCCCCAGTCAGTCTCACCTGCTGTCTTCTTTCCTCTGCGCCGGCATCTTCACTATGGGCACCCAGCTGTGACAGCTTGCGACTTCACAGCCAGATGCCCACTGCGCATGTGTGAGCAGCACTGCACATCGTAATGGTGGATGCAGTCATGTCAATGTCCCAGAAGACTGCCAGGGGGAGGGGTGGATGAGGGAGGAGAACTTCTGTTTCCGACCGCCTAGGCTGTCAAAATCGGGTACCCGCTCCTTTAAAAGATTCTGCAGAAGGAGCGGGGGACTAGTCCTTAAAGTGGAACTTCCCCTTTTGGGTGGAGCTCCGCTTTAAGCAGGGGATGAGCTTTGGCTTTCTCATTGACTTATAATGTGTAATTCTTTCACCTGTTTTATTTGTATCATTTGTGATACTCCAGTAGTTATTGTAAGTGAAAATTATACTAAATAATTACACATATTTCACTGGCGCACATTATCTGTGTTATCTTTTCAGTCCTGCATTGCAGCTTTTAGTATTAGTGTAGATTTCCTACATTTCATCATTACTTCTCATTTAAAGATGCACCCCTGGAACAAAGCTATGCCCTTTTCAGCATCTATGGGATTCATTGGCAGTAGTACTTCTCAGAAGTATGTACTTGTCATCTGGCAATGTTCCCTTTTTATATTACTGAGCAGAGACAGAAACAAGGGATGTTGCTGGTGCAGAGATTTTACAGGTATAAAAAGGGTAATTTTATTAGAAATAAATAATTAGCAGTATTTATGTAATGCTATGGGGTAAAAATATTAGGTGCAACAAGCTTCATTTTTAAAGACTTATTATATTTTTGTGTATACAGTATGTACCGTGTGAGTATAGATAGTACATTTTGAAAGCACGAATGATTATTCGCACTCAATATGATTACCATTCTAACTTATTTAAGTTGGACCTTCACTCCCTACACCGATCAGTGTTAATTTCGTTGCTTGGTTGAGAGCAGCGGGAACCAATGGTTCGCACTGTTGTCAGTCAAATCCTGTGATAAAGGAACGGGGTGGGGTCGAGCTTCACTGTCTATGTCAAGGGACACAGGCAGCGTGGCTCGATATTGCGCAAGCAGGTGTGCCACGATAGAAAGCGGCTACCTATGGTGGCACACCAAGAAGAGGAGGAGCCAGGAGCGTGGGTGGTTGACCGGAGAAGAGGAGGTTCAGGGCCACTCTGTGCAATTCCATTGAACAGAGCAGGTAAGTATAACATGTTTGTTATTTAAAAAAATAATAACATTTTGACTTTACAATCACTTTAATGTGGGTATCTCCCAAACATCAGAAGGCAATTTTTTGTTCTACTCTGTCCTCTGTCCCCTTCCTTACATTTGTGAGACTCGCACTCCAATCTCCCCACTCTTTAGTAGGACCATTATTCAATAATCTGTAATTTTCTCCTGGCCTCTGCCCACGGGAACTCAAATGGTGGATAAACATAGGCCTTTGCCGTATTGACCACTTTCTGGACCACAGGGGGATACACCCCACCATGCATTTTACTCAACAGCTTGAGGTACCTGGTGCTGAGCTTTACCACATGCAGCAAATTCTCTCTACTCTCTACAACGGAGTACTACTGACATTTCCACACAGACAGCTAGTGAAGCTCAGAAAGGGGCATCTCGAGCCAGTATAAGTTGTTTGTTGCCACTTCCGGTAGATTCCTGTGCGTTCTAGCTTGGGAAAGAAATGTAGGATCAAAGATAGATGAGGAGGACTGGGGGGACTTATCTATGAGAATTCACAAAGGCATTATGAATGTCTCCCTTGTAGAGTTTGGCTATAAGGTACTTCTCGTTGGTATGTAATTCTCGATTGTTAGTCGAAAATCTAGGCTGACGAAACGATGTTGGGTGGTGTTTTGAGATACATAATTTCCAGTCAGATGGAACACAGGTGGAGCGATAACCGACGATTCCTATACAATACATGCTGATTCTTGTCTTCTTTGATGTAAGTGCAATTCAACCTTTTTTAAAATAAATTATTTGAATTACTGCACCATGAGAGCGTTCTTTTCTCTCCCTCTCTATATGGCAATACTGGAGCTTTGAATACACTATATACATACAGTTAGGTCTATATATATATTTGGAACCAGGCATAATTTTCATACTTTTGGCTCTGTATGCCACCAGAATAAAATTATAACGAAACAATATAAATTAATTTGAAGTGCAGGGCTTTAGCTTTAATTGGTTTTGAACATAAATATCAAGTACAAATTTTAGGAACTGCAACCATTTTTATACACAATCCCTCCATTTTCTGGGCCAAATGTAATTGGACAAATTAATATAATCATAAATAAAATGTTAATTTGTAATATTTTGTTGAGAATTCTTTACTGGCAATGACTGCCTGAAGTCTGGAACCCATGGACATTATCAAAGACTGGGTTTCCTCCTTTCTAAAGCCCCATACACACGGTCGGACAATCCGCGGACCAGGTCCGTCGGACCATGTCCGTCATACTTTGTCCGATGTTGGTTTTGCGTACACACGGTCGGACAAAGTTGTCGGAAAATCCGATCATTCTGAACGTGGTGACGTTTGTTGCCTACGACAGGACTACGTAGAGGCTAGTAGCCAATAGCTTTGGTCTTGTAATGTGATCTGAGCATGCGTGGCACTTTGTCCGGTCGGACAACCGTACACACGATCGGATTTGGTGTGATCGGACCGTGTTGACGGCAAAGATTTCCAGCAGGAGATAAGACTTTGTCCGTCGGTCAAACCGACGAACACTGTCCGATGGTGCATACACACGGTCTGATTTTTCAACAACCTTGTCCGATCGGACAGAATCCATGAAAAAGTCCGACCGTGTGTATGGGGCTTAATAGTTTGTCAGGCTCTAACTGCCGCTGTCTCCAGTTGTTCTTTGTTTGTGGGTCTATCTGCCTTTAGTTTTTCCTTCAGCAATTTAAATGCATGCTCAATTGGATTGAGATCAGGTGATTGACCTGCCCATTGCAGAATATTCCACTTATTTTCCTTAAAGCTCCTGGGTTACTTTACAGTGTGTTTTGGCTCATTGGATCATTGTCCATCTGCACTGTGAAATGCTGTCCAATCAACTTTGCTGCATTTGGCTGAATCTGGGCTGACAGTATATCTCCAAACACTGCAGAATTCATCCGGCTGCTTCTGCCTTCTGTCACATCATCAATAAACAACAAATGACCCAGTGCCATCCGAAGCCATGCATGCCCATGCCATCACACTCCCTCCACCATGTTTTACAGATGACGTGTGCTTTGGATCATGAGCTGTTCAAAGCCTTATCTACGCTTTTTTTTCTTCCTGTCATTCTGGTACAGATTAATCTTAGTTTCATCTGCCTTTTTTAGATGTTTTTGGCAAAGTTTAATCTGGCTATTCTTCAGGCTTATGAAGGGTTTGCACCTTGTGGTGAACCCTCTGTATTTGCCCTTGTGAAGTCTTTTCTTGATTGTAGACTTTGACAATGATACGCCCACCTCCTGGAGAGTGTCCTTCACTTATCTGGATGCTGTGAATAGGTTTTCCTTTACCATAGAGAGGATCCTGCGATCATCCACCACTGTTGTCTTCCGTGGGTATCCAGGCCTTTTTATGTTGCTGAGCTCACCAGTGCGTTCTTCTTTCATTAGAATGTCCTAAATGGTTGGTTTGGACACTCCTAATGTTGCAGCTATCTCTCTGATGGATTTGTTTAATTTTTGAAGCCTTATAATGGCCTGTTTCACTTGCATGGACAGCTCCTTTGAACGCATGATGTAGGGTCACAGCAATAGATTGAAAATGCAAATACCACACTTAGAATCAACTGCAGACCTTTTTACCTGCTTAATTGATGAAGAAATAGGGAAGGAGTAGCCCACACCTGGCCATGAAACGTCTTTTGATTCAATTGTCCTTTACTTTTGTATTACTTTTTTATTAATTGTATTACTTTTGGCCCCTTGAAAAAGGGGGATGGCTATTCTAAACATCTGTAATTCCTAAACCCTTTCTTTGATTTTGATGTACATACCCTTAAATTAAACCTGAGAGTGTGCACATATCCATTATATAACTATAGCTTGAATTTGTTTTGGTAATTACCTGAAAAAATCTAAAATTGTGCTTGTTTCCAAATACTGTATATATGAACCTAACTGTATATATTGAATGGGTGACAGCAGCGGTTTGGATTCATTCCTGTGACCTCATGTATGACATCTTTGGATTTTTCCATATACGTAATTTGACTTCCTGTAATGGGGGTCAATTAAGTCTGGTGAGTGCATTGGGTGTCTGCATGCCGGTGGAGAGGAACCTTTACTATACTCACTGAGGGCGTTTTTCACATGTGGGATCTATATATGGACATGAAGATGTATTTATTCACTAGTGTTTATTTACTATGGTGACCTGTATTTTATGATATAAGAGAGCAGTTTCCTTGTTTCTTTTCACTGTATCACCATTGCAACTGCTTGGAAGAGTCCATTAGTGATGAAATGCAAACTTTCATGCATAATGATCAATGTAAAGTTGGTTAGCATCTTACGTGACACTTTTACAAGGTTTGAGCAGATTTGGAACCTGTGGATTAGCTACATGAATCCCTTTACTAAACAGTTTTTGCTAGGGTGGTTGGGGTTGGGTTTTATGCTCAGGTTGACTGTACCTCTCTTCTGGCTCTTCTCTTTCTACTCCCCCCCCCCTTTTTTTTTTTCTTCTCTCGCTTTTGATGGGACAAATGTCATGTAACTTGTTAGTTCTCCTTCTGCCATCCTCCAGAGCAGATTTTTGTCTCCGGCTTATCTGATCCATGCTCTTTGATTCAGCACACCATTCCTTAGTTTCCTACTTGACCATCCCTGGTTGATTTTTGATGGTCTATTTAGACCGTTATAAGTTTGCTGTATCTACTATATACGGTATTATTGTCTGTTTTCCTCAGCTGTGTCTGATATTACTTCTGAAATACCTGGATGTTAACAGCCATTTTTAAAAATCAAACGCATTGAAAAACCCTGATCTTGCTGTGATAGAATACTTTTAAGGGTAGAGGAGGGATTTGAGGTCTCTCCATAAGTACCTGTCACATGCATATTGCTGTCACAAGGAATGTAAACATAAAAGTGATCAACATTTTTTTTTAAAGCAACAGTGTAAAAATAAAACAAATTAATAATAAAAAAGTAAAAGTAAGTGCCCCCATCCCTCTGTGCTCGTGCACAAAGGCGAATGCACGCGTTGTGTCCCGCGCGCATGCAAACAGCAATCGTCCCACACATGTGAGGTATTGCCATGAACGTCAGATCATGGTCAGTAATTCTAAAACCAGACAACTAAATCTAAAGTGGCAACCTTAAGAACCTTTTGAAGCGTCGCCTATGGATAGTAAAATGTACATAGTTTGTCGCTGTTGCACAGCGTGCACAATTTTAAAGTATGACATGTTTGATATCTATTCTTTGGCATAACATCCTCTTTGATATTCTACCAAAAAAATGGGTTATGTTTTTTGTGTTTTTTTTTTTTTTTTTATTAAATAAAGTGTATTTTTTCCCAAAAATTTGCATTTGAAAAACCACTGCGCAAATACCATGTGACAAATAAATTGCAAAACCCACCAGTTTATTCTCTAAAGCCTCTGCTTTAAAAAAAAAAAAAAATATATATATATATATATTAGTGTTTGGGGGTTCTAAGTAATTTTCTAGCAAAAATCTAATTGTTACATGTAAACAAAAAGTGCCGAAAAAGGCCTGGTCTGGAAGTGGTTTTAAAACCATTGAAATAGAAAAATACACAGATCTTTTTACCAAGTTATTTCTGACAGTAGAGGGAAACATTCTGATTGGAATATTAAAAATTGAAAGTAAAATATTACTGATAAAAATGGCATCAAATAAATCTGCCACCCTGGTCGCTGTTTAGGCAAATATTGAACAGAATGTTGATGATTTTTGTTACCTGCTGCAATTTCCATTTTTGTTTGTTTTATTATACTAACTCCTGAAAGCATAAATTAACAGAAAAATCATGGATATTCTGACATATTACTAATAACTATAAAAATGCGCTCACAAATTCCAGCATATATTATTTCCCTACATATTTTAAATAATCATATACACTTTAATTTTTAAATCTTCACTCAAGCTTGCACTATACTTGCATGACTTTTCTCACATTGCTGCATTGATCTGTGCTTTGCATGTCTAGTAGTTGCAGTACGGTTGGGTGACTCCAGGAAAAATTTCTTGTACATAACCATTTCATATCTGTACACATCATGAATGGCAGCGAGCAAAGTTTAAGGGCCCTTTCACACTGATTGTTTTTTGAGAGGAAGAAAAATCCACGAAAAAGCTATGCCTTAAACCAGGGCTTGACAAATTTGCTTGGAATCTAGGAGCCAGCTAAAAAAGTTAGGAGCCAGGTTTTTTTTTTTTTAACGACATGGAGACGAGTGAGGGGAAGATGGCCCCCGCCTGTCTCCAAGTCATTGCAGGGCAGAAGCGACTTCAAATCGTCACTTCTGCCCATAGCTCTTAAAAAGGGACATTTTATTATTTTTTTCAAATGGCAATTTTTTTTTTTGCATTTTAGTGTAAATATGAGATCCGAGGTCTTTTTGACCCCAGATCTCATATTTAAGAGGTCCTGTCATGCTTTTTTCTATTACAAGGGATGTTTACATTCCTTGTAATAGGAATAAAAGTCACACAATTTTTTTTTTCAAAAGAACAGTGAAAAAATTAAAAGTTAAAATAAATAAGAAAAAAAAAAAAAAAATTTTTTAAACGCGCCCGTCCCGCCGAGCTTGCTTGCAGAAGAGTAGCGCCCGCATATGAAAGCGGTGTTCAAACCACACATGTGAGGTATTGCCGTGATCGGTAGAGCGAGAGCAATAATTCTAGCCCTAGACCTCCTCTGTAACTCAAAACATGCAACCTGTAGAATTTTTTAAATGTCACCTATGGAGATTTTAAAGGGTAAAAGTTTGTCGCCATTCCAAAATTTTGAAGCGAGACATGTTTGGTATCAATTTACTCGTCGTAACATTATCTTTCACAATATAAAAAAAAATTGGGAAAACTTTACTGTTGTGTTATTTTTTAATTAAAAAAAGTATTTTTTCCCCAAAAAGTGCGCTTGTAAGTCCGCTGCGCAAATACGGTGTGACAGAAAGTATTGCAACAACCGCCATTTTATTCTCTAGGGTGTCAGAAAAATAAATATATATAATGTTTGGGGGTTCTAAGTGCAGGAGATAGGCAGGCAGTGAAAAAAGACTGCTCCATTAGCATTGCTGGGTGTCATACCAACAGCCACCACAAGAGGGCGCCAGATTCTAGAAGGTACCATAGGACTGCACAAGGCCGCAAAGCCGGGGCCTCAATTACCAGCCGGCGCGGCCCATCGCGATCGCGGCGGGGGGGAATGGAGACAGGATACCCCCAGCTGTGCTGCCCCAGGCGCCAGGTCGCTAATTCTAGTCGCCAATGCGACCTGGCGCCCAGTATTCGTCGAGCACTGCCTTAAACCTCATGGAACTCTTCACACCAGTCAGTTGCTTTTTTTGGTGAATGTTTGGTACGTCTTTAAAACGGCACCAAAAACCCACCTCCCCATTGAAATGTATTGAAAACGCATAAAAAATGCACCAAAAACTAATTTTTGGTGTGTTTTTTTTTTTGTTTTTGTGTCACATACGTGTGCGTTTTTACCATGTTTTTTCCATTGGAGTAGTGTGAAAGCAGCCTAAAAAAAGTGAGTAGGACAGACGGAAACTACAAAGAGAAGATCTGTCCCCTAAAAATTCTTACTTGTCAGCAATTAAATGTAAATGTTCCTCCTCCCAAGCATTAAAGCAGTATTATACACAAAAGCAAACATTTATTTTATTGTAGCTTGCTAACTCTAAAGCCCCATACACACGCTCGGACAATCCGCGGACCAGGTCAGTCGGACTTTGTCCGACGTACTTTGTCCGATGTTGGCGTTGCGTACACACGGTCGGACTACGTTGTCGGAATATCCGGTCCGGAAGAACGTCGTGACGTAAGTCGTCGTCCACGAGATTAGAAAAGGGAAGTTCAGCACCACGTCAGGCACCCGTTGGGCTCCTTCTGCTGATCCCGTGTTTATCGAGAGTTAGTGGAAGTTTGGTGACTTAAGATTCGCGCTTCTCAGATTTCTGACTCAGATCGTTACTGCTCTTCAGTTTGTGCTTGTCGTGCGTATCTGTTTATTAGTGCGTGTAGTCAGTTCGCATTTGTTGGTCATTGCGGCCTATATCTTGATATAGGACGCTTTGATTTGCACTGCTTATTGTCTGCTCGTTGCTGCTATTCACTTCGTTCTTTCAGGCCTTGCTGTTTATCGGTGCTTTCTGTTTGTCCGTTCTGACCAGCCGACCTTTTGTGACCTTCTGAGCGATGTTTCCCGTGCGTACTCGTCGCCGAGTTCGTGCTGTACGCGGAATTGGTGTCGGGCTTTTAGCTTTGACCCAAGACCCGTCCATGAACAGAGTGACGAGGAGTATGTGGACCAAGAATTGGTTGCTTCAGCGTGACCAGTTCTCGCACATGCCTTTGCTTCGTGAGATCCGGGAGAATAATCCTGATGATTTCAGGAACTTTCTCAGGATGACGGACCCCAATTTTCACCGTCTTTTGGCTTTGCTGACCCCCTTTATCAGCCGGCAGGATACCTGCATGAGACAAGCCATTACTCCGGAGCAGAGGCTTGTTGCCACGTTGAGGTACTTGGCGACAGGGAGAAGTCTTCAGGATTTGAAGTTCTCTTCAGGTATCTCTCCCCAGGCCCTGGGAATCATTATTCCAGAGACCTGTTCTGCCATCATTCAGGTCCTGCAGGAGGACTATATTAAGGTAACATTTCTACTTTACTATTCCCTTCTATGTATGCTCTGTTTGCTAATGACTTGTATTTTTGACCTCCTTCCCTAATTACCATGATTGCAATATGTTCTAATATGCTGTGCCCCTTTTCTCCTTCATGCATTTTTCCCTTCACTTACCTCACCAGCATGCTCTTCTGCCCCAATAGACACCTATGGCCTAGTCACTTAAGCAATGTCTTTTGTCTGCTGCATAGTATTGTTTGCCCCAAAAACACCCCCTAAAATATGCACAAATGTTTGCTGTGTGGTTTACTTCATGTAGAGCCCCCTTTTTTTGTTCTTTTGGTGGGGGGGGGGGCAAACTCATTAGGAACCCCCTCCCCCAACTGCTCTGTCAGATGGTACCAATCCTTTATCTGCTGGCTTTCCCAAGGTCCATACACACTATATACCTACCTCTTTATAGTGCGCATCTTTAGGGATGAATTCAGCAAAGCATGTAGTGCAAGGGACTGCCTCCATACATTCCATTTCCTATTTTTTTGTCTTCTTTCCCTCCTATTAGCTTGCTTGGTAATTTAATAATGTCACACTGTGCCTGCCTTTTTTGGGGGGGGGGGGGTTGAAATGTTATTTGATCTTTCCTGTGGCCTGCCAATAGTGTTAAGTACAGAGGGTCTGGCCAAACTAGCCCACATTATTGAGCCATTTGCCAATCAATGAAGTGCAGAGGGTTAGCTGTCCACCACCCCCCCCCCCAAACCCCTAGTTATTGCCAATGGCCCATCAGAAGTGGGGGGATTGATGGGGGGGTGAGTAATCTGTGAAGGGGAGCCTCTACTTTTCTGTGCAAATACTTTCCAGCCTCCAATTTTAGACAATGCTCTTGTTCCAAGATGTTGATTGTCTAATCTGCTTGCAATGTTTAGGTGCAAAGTGACTAATTTTTTTTTCTGGTTTCACTCCACAGTTCCCTTCCACGCCACAGGAATGGCAGACTGTGGCCTCCCACTTTGCCAGCCGTTGGGACTTTCCTAACTGCGGAGGGGCAATTGATGGGAAACACGTCCGCATCGTCCCACCGCCCAACTCGGGGTCCTACTATTATAATTATAAAGGGTTTAATAGTGTAGTGATGTTGGCGGTGGTGTCGGCAACATACGAGTTTATGTATGTGGACGTGGGGATGAACGGCCGGATATCGGATGGTGGGGCCATTACGCACACGGAGTTCTACTGGCGTCTCCAAAGTGGCAGTCTGTGCTTGCCACCTCCAGAGGAGAATGCCGAAGGACTCCCCTTCGTCTTTGTCGCAGATGAAGCGTTTGCGTTGACTCCCCATGTGATGAGGCCGTTCCCGATGAGGACCCTCACCCCGGACCAGAGGGTCTTCAACTACAGGCTGTCCAGAGCCAGAAGAGTTGTGGAGAACGCTTTTGGCATCCTGGCCAGCCGCTTCCGCCTGTTCCTGATGGCATTTAACTTGGCGGAATACAAACTGAACCACATAGTTCTTGCCTGTTGCATATTGCACAACTTCCTCAAAAGACATAACAGGAACTATGTGGTGCCCGTTGGCCCAGATGTGGAGGGCCCTCCAAATGCCGAACTCACAGCCCTTCGAGTGGCACGTCCAGGCTTGCCCCCTCTAAATGCCCGTGTGGTCCGGGACCAATATATGCAGTACTTTGTGGGTAGGGGGGCCATTGCTCTGCCTGACGATGTGTGAGAGGCATTTTTTAATAAATCTGATATTTTAACCAACCTATGATTTCATGTCATTTCAGTCTTCTTTTTAGCTTATTTTACTTTGACATTTTTTCCCTTTGCCTTCGACAGTGGGAATGCACTTTCTGGGCAAAAGGAGGTAACAGTCTCTTCTTCCCAAAAAGATTATTCTCATGTTGTGTGTTTGCTACCTAATCTTTGGTCTAGAGAAGGTTTGTACTGCATAACTGACACCCAAAATACTCCTTTTCATCACCAGGTCTGACATGTGTGTATTCTCCAAAATGCTGTGCTCCGTGTTTTCGTACAAAGCACTGTGGGTGTCATTTACATAAGTCAAATCCGCTATGCTCTACAAGTGCATTGAAAAAGTTCCCCGGGAAAGAAAATTGGAGTGCAAAGTGGATTTGCCTTTAGTAAATAACACCCATTGCCCCCCATATCCTTTTCATTTTACATACATAATGCATTGTGTTTTTTAAATAAGGAAGCCACACATTTAGAAAAATAAAAGTTTACTAGGAAAACATTCCCAAGTGCGTTTACAATCTTCACGCCAAAACTGACAACATCTTGGTTATTTACAACATTGTTTACAAACATTCCGCAATTGGTAAAACCAGGCATGGAGCAAAACAGAACCTAGGAACTTGGAAAGTTCAACTTTGTAAAGTGAAGACAAGATCAGACATGACTATATGTTCAAAGTGTGTTTGATCTTGCCTTCATCACATGGGGGGGTCACCCCCGAAAAGTGGAAATTTGGAACATGCACACAATTTGGGACTGAAAATGGTCATTAGATGGTAAAACACATGCCTAGAAGCTTCAAAAGTGCCATTTTCCATCATGGGGATGAATGGACGTTTTTTGGGGGTGCAACCCCTTCACCACAACCACTTTCGTAGTTCGTAAAGTGTTTGCACCCCCAAAAAAACGTTGCCATTCATCCACCATGGTGGGAGCTAGCACATGTGGACACAATGTGTGCATGTTCCAAATTTCAGACAGTTTTTAAGTTGCAAATGTGTTCTGAAGCTGGCACAAATGTGTGTTAATTACTTGGTGCGTTTTCATATTTTTCCTAAAATATCAATGATGTTCTTCAATTTTTGTTGAACATCATTGATGTTTTGCTTTATGTCATCTAGATCTCTATTGCAGACCATTATCTCTCCGATGAGTACGTGGGCACTCTCTGTGGTAAAGTGCGATTTTTCTTCCACAACATCCACGTCACCTAAAAACCACAAACAAACAAAAATGGGGTGTTGGAAATGAGGCAGCCATACATGGATTAGCTTACCAGTAGCTGTGTTCTCCCACACTCACCTGTTGTGGTGACAATTTCTCCAAGTTCGATGATCTCTCCTTCCTCCTCCTCCTCCTCCTCTGCTTCTGCTCTTTCCCCTTTTTTGGTAGGTGTTGGTTTGGGGGTTTCCTCAGACGGCCCAAGTTTTCGCTCCCCTATGAGAATGTCCAAAAGGAAGATTTAGCAACACAAGCTATTGAGGGCAGAAATATGAAATGACAAACATTGCTTGAAAGTGACGGACACTATTTTAGTTTGGCCAGTTACAAATGTCAACTACATGAATGAAGTCACTTTGTAAAGGTGCTAAACTGACTAGCTTTTTGGTAGAAGTTTGTGTGATGGAGACCCCCCTCTAGTATCCACTGGAGCACATGTGTGGAAAAGCATAATAAAAAGGGGGTTTGGGTGTCCCAGCACTAGTGCTCTAGAGTCCAGATGGGTAAACAGCTACTGAGTGACCTCTCCTTTACATTGAATAAATTGGCTTTACATTCTTGATGACATTTCTAGTGAGAACAAACTTCCTTTCCCCAAAAAAACACCAAACATCGTATTATAAGTGGCCGCACGATCGAGGTTGCGTACGATCGAATGGACACACACACGACCATGACAGTGGCAGAAAGATCGAGGCTGAGTACGATCGAATGCACAGACGAACATGAAAGTGGCCATTTTGGAATGTACAACTTTGTAAAAATCAAACCACATGGAGCAGTATGCAAGCAAGAAATCAAACACAAAACACAACTACTTACTTTTTAGAAGAATTCTCTTGATCTTTCTGTACTGATCGGCCTCCCTCAGTTTCAGGTCTGACCAGCGTTTCCTCAGTTGCTCCTTGGATCGTTGGACCCCAAAATGATTGTACAGCCTTCTCACAACTTTAGACATGATCTTGGCCTTGCGGACATTGGGGTTGAGGTAAGGCCCATACTTCCCATCATAGTCGCTCCTCTTTAATATGTCCACCATCTCCAACATTTCTCCAAATGACATATTGGAGGCCTTGAATTTCAGGCTCCGGGATCGGGACGTTTTTGCCTCCGGACTTTCCTCGTCCACCTCCTCGTTGGGGGGATATTTGGGGCGCACCTGCTGTGTCCCCGCCATGTGCTCTCCCCACTGCGCCGTAAAGAGAAGGGGTGGGGAATAGACGAGAAAGATCGTCAGGGGCGGGCGGAGTTTGACGCATGCGCACTGTATATAAAACGTCACACGCCTGTGTCGTAGCCACGATCTGGGAGACGAGGGGAGAGAAAGCTCACGCACGAGACGATCGCTACAAACGAAGGTACAATTTGACGTTGGTACATAACTAGCCTAGACTGATTAGAACTTGAGGCTTCTTTAGGGAGAAGATTAGGAGAGTTTAGGCTGACATTATTTATATTGTTTTGTGTGGCGTTGTGTCTTGCAGAGGTGATGGATGCCTTCTACAACGTGAGCTTTCTCCCACACTTCATTGATAAATACCGGCAATTCCCCCTCTTATGGCAGGCAAAACACAGGGATTATAGCAACAGACCAAAGAGGTACGCAGCCCTGCTGAAACTGGTGGCATTTGTAAAGCCTACCCTGCCCATGGCAACCGTCGCAAACTTAAAAGTGAAGATCAACAACATGAAGACTACCTATTTCCGGGAGCGCAATAAGGTCCTGAAGTCACAAGCATCTGGAGCTGCAGCAGCTGATGTCCATGTCCCCACGCTCTGGTACTATGACAGGCTCCACTTTCTCAAAGACCAGGCTACTGTCAGGAAGTCACTCTCGACTCTTCCTTGCACGCGTCCTTCCACGCACGCCACCCCTGATGAGGCTTCCGAGGACCAACCTGGGCCTTCCAGTCAGGAATATGTGCAGGTGCCCAGCTTGTTCCAGGTATAGTAGTTTTGGAACCAGTTTGTTGAATAATGAATGATGTTCAGTTAATTCAGGATCCCCAATTGCTTATTTCCTAACGTGATTGACATATCAACAGACAGTGGTGTGGGAGACATTTTTGGGAAGAATCTAAACTGCAGGGCTGAGAATTGTATGGTTTTGTATTTGAAAACATTTTGCAACAGTCACTAGATGAGAATTGTGTGTGTTTGATGAACAAATAACTGAAACTATGTCCCTTTTTCATACACAGGAAGACCTCAGCCAGGAGGTGGCTGTGGAAGGTGGCAGTCAGGAGGAGGCAGGGGGTAGTGGCAGCCAAGAGGGGGGTAGGCGTAGGAGCCTGACTGTCTCCCAAGTCTCTCCCCTCCGCCTTCCCTACAGAAGGGCGAAAAACATGGGGGAGGTGGGAGAGTCAGCGCTCCAGCTGATAAAAGATGCCTCAGCCTCCCTCTATGCCACACCCATCTACGAGGAGGCCTTTGCCTCCTTGGTTACAAGTAAATTTACGGGTATGGAGGCGGGGCAACGCAGCATGTGTGAGGAGGTCATCCTCAAAATACTAAATGAGGGGATGGCTGGGGAGATGACTCCCCTCACACATGTTTGCGAGAGTGACCTTGCTCCGCCTCCTCCTCCTCCTTCTGCCACCCCACCAGCACCAGCACCACGGCGTGGAAGGAAGCGTACAAGGAAGACAAGAGAGTGACAACCTGGACTCAGTCTGGTCTGAGAGAAGATGGAGCCTCTCGTAGTACCAGAGCCTGGGGACCTAGATGGCATCTGCTGCAGTTCCGGATGTTTTGGACTTCAGGACCAGATTGCGCTCCCTTATTATTTAGATAGGTAGTCTTCATGCCCCCAATTGTTTAAGTCTGTAAAATGATGGTTGCCATGGGTGTCCAAGGCTTTGCAAATTCCCCAAGTTTCACCATGGCTGCGTTCCTCTTTGGTCTGTTGCTGAGACCTAAATAAAGGTTTTTTTGATTTGAAATAATCATTGACTATTGTGTTTTACTTTGCTACAATGACAGTTTTTCTTTGAGTAGGCTGGTACATTTCACTAATCCTAAAGTAGAATTAACAAGGGGCAACAACAACAAACAACCTCCTAGTAAATTTAAGCAAGAAATACAAATGTAAATAATGTGTTTTTGGTAATTTGAGACACACAACCCCCCTCAAAAAAAAAAAAAAAAAAACATTCAAATATGTATTCCCCAAAAAAAAAAAAAAAGACAAATCATGGTAAAAAAATAACAAAGATTCTTTTCCGTTCAGAGTAAAAATAAACATGTAGTGTATAAATGCTGCAAAGTAATAAAGAAGTAAGTTTGTGAGAAGTGCGGGTGAATAGGAGCAGCTAAAACATGTCATTCTTGTTGCATTGTAAAGAAAAAGAGAATGCGCTGCATTAAAGACATTTTAACATTGCAGCGTGACGAATGTGCTGTGTCGATTAGGAAAGGTAGTTTTACCTGACCGAGCGCTTCCGTCACAGAATTTCTTCTGAGCATGCGTAGCACTTTGTCCGTCGGACAAGCGTACACACGCTCGGATTTGGTGTGATCGGACCGGGTTGACGGCAAATCATTCCAGCAGGAGATAAGACTTTGTCCGACGGACAAACCGACGAACACTGTCCGATGGTGCATACACACGGTCTGATTTTTCAACAACCTTGTCCGATCGGACCAAATTGATGAAAAAGTCCGACCGTGTGTATGGGGCTTTAGAGGTAATGGTTGTATTAATTTCCCTTTTTTAGGCTTTCTTTCTTCTATTTTCATCTGGTTATCCAGCCAGCAAGTCCTGTTATTTTTCACAGCACAAGGTATCCAGCAGAATGTATCAGTTTACATAGATGAGACAAACCACTTCCCGCCTGCATGCAGTCATATGACGTAGTGGACTTGAAGTGGCTATATCTGGATGATGCCTGCAGCTACGGGGATCATCCAGATATCTTTTTTTTTTTCAGCCGGAGATTCCCTGTAATGTAAAAGCCATCATAGATGCTAATTTGCCACTGGATTGTTTTAACAGACAGTGGGAGGGGTTTGTTCACCCCCCCCCCCCCCCGCCGCCCCTCGGCTCCTCTCCGGGCTCTCCCATGTGATTGGGAGGCCAGAGATCCGATCCTGGGAGGCTGGAAGCGGTCATGACGTCACTTCCGCCTCTGGCAGATGTAAACACTGCCATTTTTTTCCCTAGAAAGCAGAGATATATTTTTTTTATTTTTTATTTTTATCTCAAGGTAATATCTCCATAGAGAGGACCTGTCATGCCTTATTTTTATCACAAGGGATGTTTACATTTCTTGTGATAGAAATAAAAGTGATCACAATATAAAATAAAATAAATGTACAGAATCAACAATGTAAAGCTTCTTGTGATCGTAGGGTACATAGAATTCGTCAAGCTCAACGAATATGGTTAAACAAATAGGCATATAAGGCGTGATAATAGGGCTGGGAAAAAAATTGATTTGAATCAAGTTGAGAGGTCAAATCGATTTTTTTTTTTTTTACCAGGACCAGCGCTGACACTGCGCCGGTCCTGAGGAGCTGCGGGCAGGAGTTTTTAGGTGAGGCCGCGGCTTTGGACTAGTGCACGAGGCCGGACGCCGCTTACTAGGCCCAAGCCACGGCCTTGCCTAAAAACTCCTGCCTGCAGCTCCCCAGGACTGGCGCTGACACTGCGCCGGTCCTGAGGACCTGCGGGCAGGAATTTTTTTAGGCGAGGCCGTGGCTTCGGCCTAGTCCATGGCGTCCAGCCTCGCGGACTAGGCCAAAGCCTAAAAACTCCTGCCCGCAGCTCCTCAGGACCGGCGCAGTGTCAATCAAAAAAAAAAAAGAAGCTTGATGTGAATCGAGTTCTTTTAAAACAAATAGCAGATTATTTTTTTTGAGAAAATCGCCCAGCTCTACGTGATTACATCTTGCAGAACACAATAGAACTCAGTGAACTCCACTATCTACTCAACGAGCAGTGCGCACTTGTTTAGAACACAAAAAGGCAGTACAGATCGAAGATTGTTTGTTTGCCAGAATTTTCGTACAGGAGGGCATTCCCACCAGATGTGAAGTAAAGTACCCCTGGATGACAGGCAGCCCCAACAGGTGTCTGGAAGTGTCGGGTTGATATAATGTAAAGTTGAGGGGCATCTGTACCAGCGAGTCATCAACCTTTCTTGATTTTTGGAGGCTAAAGATAGTTTATGAAGCACTTTTGCCAGTCCGTAGGTGAAATGAGTGACCCAACTCTAACCCCCAGGCCTGTGTATACGGGGGGAGGTCGGGATTAGAGGCAATATGTATGATGGAATAGAGTTAGGAAACCACATGTGTTGGGTGATCGGCCTGAAGTAGCATGTTCTCAAAGTCACTTAAAGTGGTTGTAAACCCTTACAGACCACTTTGATTTACAGGTAAGCCTAGATTAAGGCTTACCTGTAGGTGCAAGAAATATCTCCTTAACCTACACGGTTAAGGAGATATTTGCAAGAAAGACAGCACCGATATCTACGGTGCATGCGCGCCGCAGACAACGGCGCAGGCACACTGAGCGTGCCGTTTAATGAATGGGATTGTGCCGTCACTGACGGCTCACGCACGCATGTGCAGGAGTGACGTCATCGCGGCTCCAGCCAGTCACAGCGTTGGAGCCGCGATACACGGAAGTCACTCCGGGTATCATGGCGGCGACGGAGGAGGTGACCGAGGACTGCTGCGGGGGCTTCAATCTCAGGTAACTAATTCATAATGAGCTAGTTGCATAGCATACTAAATCATTATGTCTTTGTCTTGCAGGGTGTTTTTTTTTTTTTTTTTAAGAGAGGGTTTACTTCCTCTTTAAATCTGTAAGAAAGGTACTACGAATATAGGATATAATTTGTAGCCTCTGAAGCCATTGTGTAATAACAACATTGTTTTTTAAAGTGCGGCTCATTCGTGCACGCACGCAGAAGCGAACGCATACATAAGTAACATAGCAATAATTCTAGCCCTAGACCTCCTCTGTAACTGTAAACTGATAACCTGTAAAAAAATTTGAAGCTTCGCTAATGGAGATTTTAAAGTACCATAGTTTGGTGCCATTCACCAAGTGCGCCCATTTTTAAAGCATGGCGTGTTAGGTATCTATTTACTCGATGTAACATCATCTTTTATACCTTACAAATAATTGGGTTATATATTTGTGTTTTCTTGCATTAAAATTTATTAAAGTGTATTTTTTCCCCAAAAAATTGCATTAAAAACCACCATTTTATTCTCTAGGGTTATTCTCTAGGGTCTCTTCTAAATAAACAAACATATATAATGTTTTGGGGGTGGGGTTGTAAGTACTTTTCTAGCAAAAAAATACAGATTTTTACATGTAGGAGAGAAATGTCAGAATTGACTTGGTGTTAAACTGGTTGTTTACGCTGGGAAAAAAAAAATGAAAAGTCAGCAGCTACAAATACTGTCAGGACTGTAAGGACATTTTATTGTAAGGACACTCATGTAGCTTTCGAGCAGTGCTGCTCTTTGTGAATAGTCCAGCAGTCTTCTGGGACCTGTGACATGTCCCAGAAGACTGGGGGGGGGGGGGGGGGGCTTGAACTTTGGCTTCAATTTGCTAGTGGTTTTAAATATGCTAATACATTTAATACTACCCTCCCTCCAGACTGATAATGCTGCCTCCTGCTATGCCACCTATGCTCATTCCTCCACTGTTGTGTCTCACTAATACAGGTGTGTTACTGACCAGATCACCAGGTGAAAACAGAGGGAAAGAAAAGTAAACTTATGCAGCCACCACATCTAATGATTGGTAAGCTGTAATATATAACATATTTGGTTTTGAGTTTAATACCACTTTAAAAAAAAGTAAGATAAAAAAAGTGCCCTGATTTCCTTTCAGTATTAAATTACCCTTTTAGGCTTTTTAGCACCAGTGGGAGACCTGAGACGAGAAGAAATAACAAACGTGTCATACTTACCTGCTCTGTGTAATGGTTTTGTACAGAGCAGCCCTGATCCTCCCCTTTTCGGGTCCCTCGCTGGCGCTCTTTGCCCCTCCCTCCTGCTGAGTGCCCCCAGAACAAGCAGCTTGCAATGGGGACATTTCACACACAGCTGTGCCTCAGCTCCAATGGCTCCCACTGCTGTCTCAGCCAATGAGGAAGAGTCCCTGGAGAACCAAGACTCTTGTGCATGTCGCTGAATCGGCATGGGGTTCAGGTAAGTATTAGGGGGGCTGCTGCACACAGAAGGTTTTTATAGAATGAATTTAGGTATAAAAAAACTTGAGCCTTTAGAACCACTTAAAGCTGGGTATACACTAGTACAATTTTATTTCTGAAATTTTTCATTTTAGGAACAATCCCTTCTGTTTTTCCAATCATTAGTGGGGTCAAATTGACATTCGTTTTAGGCAAATGCTTACTTTTTCAGATGCTTATCTCATTGCCCTACCATCTCCATCCTACAGATGGCAGGATGTACTAAGTGTTGGATGCATGGCCCCAGTAACTCACGAACAAGCACTCGGCTTTGTTCCCTACCCATGCATGCTCAGTCCCCTCTTTTTTGATCTTGCAGAATGCTGAGCTGGGAGAGAGATTGTGCACTGTGCCTATGTGGGTAGGACATGAAGCCAAGCGCTCGTTTGTGAGGTTTTTTGGACATCCAATGTTTGGTATGTCCTGCCGCCTGCAGTATGGAGAGATGAGGGCAATGAAATTAGCAGGTGAAAAAATAACGGAGCACTGTATGTTAATATACTGATGATGCTATAATGCTTGGGAATGTTTTAGTCAGTAAAGTTGAACTAACACTTTTTGGAGGTAGTGGCCACTCAAGCCCCACTTTTTCCAATTAGGCAAGTTGCACAATCTTTGGGTCCTGGAGCAATTTGCATCAAAACATAGGCAGTTTGTCAGATGAGACATCCCTTCATTTGCCCGTGCCATATGTTACATCTAGCTAAATACTAGGTAGGCATTAAATGAAACGTGTGCTTTGCCCATGCATTGCAAAGCAACAGGTTGGCTTATATTCCCCCTCCCCAACAGCACATACCCACCTCTTTTTTGTTCTCCAGCTTCACTTGCAAGGAGCAAAAAAAAATACTCAGTATTTCCCCAAAAGTTTAGCGCTTGGCAGATGGCTTAGCCCTTTCACAAGGGGGCAGGGAGAATGATTACCGCTCTGTGGTGTCCTTTTATTAAAGTGCGGTAAAATACCGCTATTCATTTCTCAGGCATTCTCAGGGGAGATCGCTCTCCCCTGAGTGCCTGTTTATGATGGTCTGTAGATCGCTTCTCATGTTGAGTTGAGAAGCGATCTACAAACGCCGGGAACTCCTCAAATTCTCCTCACACTGTAATCTCGCGAGATGTAGCGGGATTACAGTCTGAGGCGATTTAAAATACAAAAGTTAAACACTAATTAACACATTATTCCCCTACATATTAATAAAATAATAAAGTTAAATTCCCCCTACACAATATACATTAACCTAATTATTATAAAACATTGTTTTTTATCAATATTTAAATGTCACACATGTGCCTATTTAAATGTGAATGGTGTATAGTAAATTAATGTAATCCACATATGTAATGCAGCTATACACCATTCATATAAATGTAAAATACATTTATAATCATTAAAAAATAATTTTAATAAAGTATACAAGTATAAATATTTATTAATAAATTAAAATAAAATATATTTCATAATTGATAAATCCCTGTATAAGACCCCTTTCACACTGGGGCGGGAGTGGCGTCGGCGGTAAAGCAGCGCTTTATTTAGCGCTGCTTTACTGTCGTTTTAGCGGCGGTTTTCGGCCGCTAGCAGTGCAGTTTTAACCCCCGCTAACGGCAGAAAAAGGGGTAAAACCGCCCGCAAAGCGCTGCTGCAGCGGCGCTTTGCCGGCGGTATTGCCGCGCTGTCCCATTGATTTCAATTTGAATTATGAATACACTGCTCCTTCACCGCTCCAAAGATGCTGCTAGCAGGACTTTTTTTGCCGTCCTGCTAGCGCACCGCTCCAGTGTGAAAGCCCGCCAGCTTTCACACTGGAGTGTATGGGGCCGGTTTTTTCAGGCGGTGTACAGGCGCTATTTTTAGCGCTGTACCGCCTGAAAACTGCCCCAGTGTGAAAGGGGCCTAAAGTTCTAAAAATAGCGCCTGCAAAGCGCCTTCAAACAGCCGCGGGCTTTCACACTGGAGCACTTGCAGGATGCTGAAAAATGTCCAAAAATGTGCAAGCCGCATCTTTGGAGCGCTGTAGGAGCTGTGTATTTACCGCTCCTAAAGCACCTCTTCCCATTGAAAACAATGGGGCAGCGCTCCAAACCCCCCCCTGCAAAGCGCCGCTGCAGTGACGCTTTGCGGGCGGTTTTAACCCTATTTCAGTCATTAGCGGGGGTAAAACTGCCCCGCTAGCGTTCGAAAAGCGCCGCTATAACGACGGTAAAGTGCCGCTAAATATAGCGCCGCTTTACCGCCAGCACGCCCAGCGCCTCAGTGTGAAAGTAGCCTAATGGAACATGCCATGGGTAAAACCATATTTCAGGGTTTACAAAATTTTATTTACTAATAAATTAAAAATGATATAAAAATGACATTAATAATAGCATTTAAATGCAGGTAGAATAATATATATATATATATATATATATATATATATATATATATATATATTTATATCTGTCTATATATATATATATATATATATATATCATAGCATATATATATGTGTGTGTGTGTGTGTTTATTTCTATGTGTATATCTATCTATCTATTTATATATCTATATATAGATAGATAGATATAGAAATATCTATATATATATATATATATATATATATATATATATATATATATATACATATATATATATATACATATATATACACTTTAGATTGCTAACCTGCTTGTTTTGGGGTGTGTAATGGTGGGGAAGATGTTCTCTCACTGTATGGCTGCTCCTGAGTGAAAGAAGGAAGTCAAAAGACTTCCTGCTTTCTCCAGAATACTGAGGCAGCTTCGCGCTTCTCTCTCTGATTCTCCACCTCTGAGATGGTGAATCAGAAAGTGAGAATCCTGTCACAGATCGCCAGTGAGGTGCTGAGATCGCACCTTCATACACTGGCCGTTTCTGTGACAGTCAGTTACAGATTCTCACTGTGCTGAGATAATCAGTGGAGAACATGTTCTCATCTGATTACCTCAGTTTCATACACTGGTAAAGACCTGAGATCAGCTGTGAGACTTGGGATCGCAGCTGATCTCAGTTTCATAAAAGGACACCTGTAAGCTCAGACTAGAGAAGTTTGAGGAAATCACAGGTTTGCTTTAAAGTATAACTAGACCACTTCTTTTTATTTTTTATTTTTTTTAGATTTGGAATGGCGAGGGGTTAGAACCACTGTCCACTTATTTTAATTGCCATCTGTATCCCAGTTAGGGAAACTTACCCTCTCTAATTGTCCCGATCACCAATGTCACTGGGAATGAAAATTAGGGTAAAATATTGGTTTGTCACCAGGTTGGGAATAGAATGGACATCTTCCAATGGGGACATGTGTTCGTGTGACAACTCACACACCGATCCTGTGTGAAGAAGAGATTTTCCGGAACAGTGAGTTACCGTTTTAACCCCTTCTTTACTGTTCACAACAGTGCCCTGATTGCCCTGGAATAAAGTGTACCTGTCACTGCTGCCAACAGTGCAGCCTATCAGTGTTCCTGTCACAGCCGCCATAAGTGCAGATTATCAGTGTATGTAACAGTATAAATTTATGAAGAAAAATGTTATAATCGAAACTAAGAAAAACACTTTTTTTTTTTTTTTTACTTGTATCGCAAAATAAAAACTCCAGGGGTGAATAAATACCAACAAAAGAAAGCATTATCTGTTTAAAAAAAAGTAATTAACATTAAAAGTGTGAGAGCGCTGAAAGCTGAAAATTGGCCTGGGGGTTAAAGTACCCAGTATGGAAGTGGTTAAAGACATCTGTTATTAAAATGTAAGTTATAACCCCTATAATACTGGCCACTAACGTAAAATTCTACAGCAAAGAAGCAGCAGCTTACAGTGACCAGCAGCTGGGGTCATGTGAAAAAAGGAAAGTCAGCATGAAGTAGAAATGCAATACTGGGTAAAGGGGGAGGAAAGTGAGAGAATTCCCCTGTCACCATAGATCCATCCACAGCCCACAGGATGCAAACTAGAAAAGGACATATGGCAGAGTGACCTGTTTCATAGATTATATATGCTTTAGGGTTATGAAAAAGCAGGTCTATTTCCATGATAGATTTATATCATACAGTATGTCTGCAACAAAAACACTGCAACATAACCCACAGTAATGTAACCAATGTATAATAGACCTATTGGATAGATTGATAATCCTTAGTGCTATGTATACAGTATATTGAATCAAAAGTGTAGAAGAATATTAAAGCAAAACTTCAGTCAGTTTTTCAACTTTCCATCCATTAAATCTTTTTTTCTGCCAGTAATTACCTTATACAGCCCACTTCCTGTTTCTTGTCTACGGTCATTAGCCTAGGCTTATGACCTCATGCACAGCTCTTTCTCTCACTCTTGTGAGAGTTTGCCAGGAAGGGAGGGGAAAGAGTAATAAGAGGGACAATGAGAGCTGCAGAGCTGGAGGTGTACCTTTGTGTGTGTGTGTAAATCCAGGAAGTAAACAGGCAGCAGCTTCAGCTGCCCACAGTTAAAATGGTTGCAGCCAGACTCAGTGGAGGGAGATTTCTGCAGCATATTTGGCAAGTACAGAATCACAGTATATATAAAATAATATGCAAAGTGGTTGGAGGGAAGCTTCCGAATGGCAAAGATATTTTTATTACAAATTATGAGAGCAGACTGCAGTTCCTCTTTTTAAGGCACAACTGTATTGTATTTAAAGCTCTTTCGCTTTGTCTATATTTGAAAGAGTGCAGCAATAAAAACGTTTTACGTACAGTATATAGTACTTGAAATAAAAGTCAAATGAAAAAAACATGGGAGATGTTTGTCCTGAGCAAGGTGGTTTTTCTATTATAACAGATTAATGGGAGTGCATATTATATTTTATGTGATAGTATTCTGATCCTCAGAAATACCTGATTGTATTAAGCTGCTTACATGGAATTACGCATTAAAGTTAGGATTTTTACTAGATAGATGACCCTGAGATATGAAGCCTGCATTGGTGTTCACAAAATTGTATTTAATTAAATTGCTATGGTGATCATCAAAAGGGGAAAACCACTTGTGCATCTGTCAAACCCGAGCATTGAACAAATTCAAATAAACCTAGAATTACTGCAATATGAAATATCTACCAGTTTGTCAAAAGAAGAATGATGGTTTTGTACAGCAGACCGCAATGTATAAAGAACACTAACTTATTCATTTAAAACCAGTGAAACTAAATTCTGATTGGCTGGAATGTGTTATCCCAGCTACAAACATTTTGTTTAAATTGTATGTAAAATTTGAACAAAGTACTTCACTTATTTTTTCCTTTTTGGTCTACTTAACCACTTAAAGCAGAGTTCCGGCCGAAATATGACTTTTAAGATAAAAATATCCCTAGAATACTCATGCCTCGTGCAATGTTACAAAGGTTTGCTGTAAACTATGCCCAGTTTTCTATCTGTGCAGCATTGTTTTCTTACTTTGCGAAGTTTCTGCACAGAGCGGTCATCTCCAGTGTGGGCATCTGAAGCCACAGTGTCCTTCTTCTTGTCCCATGCGCAGTCTCACCCAGTGTTCCCCTAAATCTTGATCTCTGCCAGACCAGCTGTTTCCTGGTAACTGTAATCCAGTGCATCTCTCCTTCCATAGTCTCCGGGGTGTCTGCGGACGTCAGTGCCAAAGTGCTGATGCTTTGCATGAAATCTTCATAGACGCTGTCAGATCCACATGGACCGTTGTGGAGTGGCAGAGGAACAAGCCATTAGAATGAACTGCAAAGCCCGGTCACATGACATGATGACGTCAATGCATTTCACTCATGTGAGCTTCTTCAGGACACCGTGGGAATCCGTATCGGGGCTTATAATGGATAGTGGAGACACCTCCCCTTTCAATTTTTCCTGCCACGGTATTAAGGTGCCACATCATGATTTAACAAATAGATCAAATAGTAATACATGAGTGTAATGAGTTTTGGATATAATATTATGCAGATCTCACATGAGAGCACAATCTTTAATTTTTAATCCAACTGGGCATTCCATCCAGACAGGCATAAAAGCAAAGATCCACAGCAGGATACACCAGAACAAAGTACAGAGAAAATTCATATTTAGTTTTAGGGGAAAGAGATAGAGGGGAACTCCAACCCACAAGATTTTACTGATCTTCTTAATAATCTGAGCTAGTTACTGGGTAAAAACCCACCTAAGGGTCTAAGAATACCTGTAAACTAAGCTCAGTGTTAAGCTCCTTAAGAATCATCGTCTGCAGCTGAAAAATCCACTCTTTTTTTCTTTCCGCAGGAGAACTGTATCAAAGTCATCCCTGCGAATGGAAAGGGTCATGGCAAAAACCTTTTACCTTGAGACCATCAGGAGAAGAATTATGAAAGGTATCAAAATGGGCTATAGGAGCTCGCTCAGGTTGTCCTAGGATTCCTGATGCTACTTAAATGTTCCACGATGCGGACACGCAATTGGCGCTTCCTTTTTCCAACGTAGAATTTTTTGCAGAGACATTCAAGTATATAAAGGACCAGTGCAGTACTACAGTTATTAAACTGATGGAATAAACCTTTTGCCTGTCCGCATCAGTGAAATTGTTTGTGCTCTCCACAAACCGGCAGATGTGACAGTGACTGCACGGAAACATGCTGGTCGGCTGAGACATGCCTGTTAACCAATTGCTAGCTGGAATGCGCGCAAATTCTAAATGCACCAGGCTATCCCTGAGATTTCTGGCTCTACTTGATACAAGTAATGGTCGAGGGCCCACAATTTGCGACAAATCATTGATTTAAAATATGCCAATGCTTGGCATGGATTGGGACGAAGCCAATGCTTGGGATCCATAGCGAGTAATGATGTGGACCAGAGATAGCGAGTAATGATGTGGACCAGAGATATCAAGATGTAATGGACTGGGTCCTGATAAGATCCTCCAGTTTCGAGGAAGAAGCTTTGTTCGCTGCATGCCTAATGGTTTTATGCGAACAACCCCTGTTCCTGAATCTCTGATAGAGGTCTTCCGTTTCAGATTGATATTCAGCATCTGCAGAACAATTCCTGCGGATGCGGAGAGACCGACTCGTCAGAATGCCCTTGATGAGTGATGATGGATGGTGACTTGTGGCCAGCTAGAGTGTATTTGCAGCTGTCTCCTTTCTGAAAGTTTTTGCCTCAAATCTGCCATTACAGACAGAAATGGACAAATCAAGAAAGGAGGGTTTTCTGAAATCTCAGGTATACGTAAGTTTAATATTCCTGTTGTTGGTATTCAAATCAGAAATAAAGTTCTGTAGGTCATCAACAGTCCCATCCCAAATGACAAAGACATCGTTGATGTACCTCAGACACAGACGTACGTGGTGGAGGTACATCAGCAAACGGTACACAAGGTTCTCCTCCCACCATCCCAGATGGAGACAGGCGTAAGCGGGTTCCCATGGTGCCCCCATAGAGGTCCCTCTTATCTGCTGGTAGTTGGCTCCAGAAAACTGGAAGCAGTTGTGGGTAAGGGCAAAGTCAAGGAGTTCTAGAATAAACTAATTTTGTGAACCCATATTGGGGTATTTCTTCTCCAGGAAGTGGGCCACCACGGCCATCCCCCATTGATGGGGGTGTAGAGTGACTCTACATCAATACTGACCAGTATTGCCCCATCCTGCACCTCCATTTCAGCAATCCTGGAGAGAACAGCTCTAGGATGGCAAATCCCTGACCATTTCCTTAATCAGGGAATCCAGGAATTTACCAAGGCCCTTGATAGCTGAAATTATGGGGCCCTTGATAGCTGAAATTATGGGCCCCCCCAGGAGGCTTGGTTAGATTTTTATGGACCTTGGGGATTATGTATATGGTGGGTATAATGTATTCCTTAACCATAAGGTAATTTAGTTCCTTTTTGGTTAGTAGATGTGCTTCAAAGGCCAGCTGAAGTTTAAAATTTAGGGAACTAACCACGAGGGGGTAACCGATTAGATATTTAAGTTTAAGATACGTAGAGTGGTCACCTAATTGTCTCAGAATTTACTCCTCATAATATTGTTCAGATAGGAGGACCACATTGCCTCCTTTACCGCTGAACTTGATGATTAGGTTAGGGGCCTCATCAAGTTCCAATCGTTCATTAGGGAGGAGGTTATAACTTGTAATTTTATCCCAACTCATCGTCTTAAGATCCTCTTGGACGAGATAAAAAAAAATACCAGTCCACTGGTTGTTCCTGAACTGAGGCATCTTGGTAGATCTAATATTAAGATGTTTCTTGGAGGGGAGGGCTCTCACTCTGCATGTCATTAGAAGAGTCCTCCATCAAAGAGAAGAGGTCATCCAGGGCTTGTTGTTCTCTGGCAACCCGGGAGGATGGCACCTCACCAGGGAGACTAGATCCAATCCAAGTCTAAGGTAAACCTTCCTAAGGAATAGGGTAATGTCCTTAGAAACCTCAAAATGATTCATGCGGCTGGATGGTGAAAAGAACAGTCCATGGCGAAGCAACCGTATATGTCTGTCCTGAAGATTAAACACAGAGAGTTTAATAATCTCCATGGTGCCTGTGCCACTCTCCAAGGGCCCTATTGCTGCCTCTGAAGTGTCTACTTTCATCCCTGACTCCTGGTGACTGTCTTGTTCAATTCTTTTATCACTGTCTTTCCTCCTCCGCCTTTTCCGTTTCGACTGCTTAGTCCCTTGTTTACTGTGAATGGCTTAAATTTTCCCCATAATGGGGGTGTCTTCGTCTAAAAAACCAACGGATCGAGAGTCCTTTCCATCACTCTCTGATGAAGTATGGGCCCCCCTCATGGAGGAATGTGATTGATCGCGACGTCTTCTCAAATCCCGATTAGCAGTTAGGTCAAAAATCTCTCTGCATGCCCAGTCGTCCATATCACGCTGAAACCTGGACTGCTTGGTCACCCCAGAGGTTTCTCTGAACTTTATCAATCTCCTTTTTCAGGAGTTCATTATGCATGCCAAATTTGGTTTAAACCTTATGTGACTCAAGAAGTTTGGTGCTCTCTACCGGCTGTCTAGACTGCTATATAGGCTGTCTTCCCTGATAAGTGTCATAGCAGCTAAACCGTGATCAATACATATTTTCTTCCATTCATTCATAAATTTCTATGTATGCAGGTGTTGTGCTGGAATGACTCGTTCTCATAGGCCACGCGGTATCATAAGATTACTGACCTACGTTTCGAGGGAAGAAATATCCCATTTAGGATTAAGGAACTTTACAGTAAGATTTTTTTGTTGTTTAAATAGTCCCTTGTTAGGATACTCCTTTAACCTATAACTTCTAGTCCTTACTATCACCTTATTATTGTCTAATTACATTACCTTATTGCAGGCATTTCCCCCACGCAGATCTGCGCAGGGAACAGCGTATATATAAAAATGACCAACACAGATCAGGTCTACATACTGTTCAATTTATTTTTGGCTTGTACATGATCTTAAAGTGATTGTAAAGGCTTGTTTTAATTTTTTTTTAAATAACAAACATATCATACTTACCTCCACTGTGCATCTCATTTTGCACAGTGTGACCCTGAACATCCTCTACTGGGGTCCCTCGGTGGCTCTTGCGGCTCCTTCCCGCATCAGATAATCCCCTAGGAAAAGTGCTCTCCCGGGGGGTTACCTTGTGGGTGCGCTCCCGAGTCCAGCATTTGCGTCCATAGACACGAATGCTGGGCTCGGCCCCACCCCCCCCAGCGCCTGCATCATTGGATTTGCGCTGCGCTTTTCTTGCTCTTTTCTGTGCTTGCTTCCTCCCCTTACTCATGTTACCCTTTCTCTCAGGTAACCTCCATTGTGTTTGGACAGCATTACCTACTACAAGTGATGTAACTAGACCGTAACTCAGCAGTAAGATGAACGTGATGTCCTACTATTGAGTGACTATTGATTGATTGTATATTTTGTTTAGACTGAGTTTATGTACATAAGTTTGACTCTTAAACAGCTCAATAAGTTATTGTCTTACTGCTTTGATTTGATTTTAGTTACACAGATTATCATCGGATAGGCCATGTAAACCTAGTATTGTGCTTACCTGTACTATACTTATCTCAACACAATGGTATTTTTTCTTTTTTTCTATATATATTACCTGTAATGTTATCTGATGATCTTTTCAATAAAACACTTGAACGAGAGAAATGAAGGTAGACCATCTGCTATATCCTAAGCATCCTTTAGCTAGGACTCCTCAATACAGCTCAGGTATACTGTAACCAGCATTTTTTTTCTCATGTGTATTGTAAGGGCAATTACTTAATAATCATCTGTAAAGACACCTTCCTGTATATGTCGGTCAGCTCAAGCTTTGGCTGCAGTAATGTGGTATGCATCCTTTGCCACTGGAAATTAAATTAAAGTTTCTTTCTATTGATATTCAGAAAAAGGGCAGCAAAGTGGCTAAGTGGTTATCACTTCCGTTTAGCAGCACTAGGGTCGTGAGTTCAAATACCAACCATGGCACTACCTGCCTGGAGTTTGCATGTTTTCCTTGTTCCTGCATGGGTTTCCTTTGGGTACTCCGGTTTCCTCTCACACTCCAAAGACATGCTGGTAGGTTAATTGGCTCCTGTATACATTGGCCCTAGTAGGTCTATGTATGAATGTGAGTCAAGGACCTTAGATTGTAAGCCCTTTGAGGGCAGGGGCTGATGTGAATGTACAATATATGTGTAAAGCACTGCGTAAAAATTGGCCGCGGTAAATAAGTACCTGTAATAAATAAATTAAACTGCATCTTATTATTAATCGACAGTAGGTGGTGCTAGAGTAGTCACGGTCATTGTGTGCGGTTTCTTTTATTGCTGAATAACTGTTTGCAATTTTTCTGTTTTGTTCTAAATTCATTGTTTTTTCTAGTATGCATTAACCATTTTCGATGCCTTTTTACTGAAAAGTAGTTTGTGCTTTATGCATAAATGTAAGCCAGATTCTGCAACAGTTCTTACTTCATCTCTAAAAGGACAAGTTAGTTTGTTTTTTTGTTTTTTTTACTTGATCGTTATTAAATCCCCTACCCCTTTGAATGCAACCTGTTTGCTAAATACTCAAATCACAAAAAGTAAATCAATCAACCAGTGTTAAAAGATGCTTCTCTCCCAGCGCTCATAGCATTCTCTCCCGTATATTTAAAATTAGCACGATTAGCAGCTACTATAAATTAAACAAATCATCACACATATGTTAAATCTAAGATATAACATTAGCAGCGCTTAATAAATATTTAACCCTATGTGTCAATATTCCCATATGTTTCAAATGTCCATAGATCACTTAAAGAACATAAGAGTCCATCAATGTGGTTCATGTACAGCTTAAATCCAATCAGGGTTTGTGAGACCTCTCTTCTATGGTAATGAACTCACCGGAAATCCTAAAACATTGCGCTTGTATTACAATCTGTGCTTTGCATGGGAGGCGTCCTTCCATCTGGTTAATGGTTCCTGTAGACAGCATCTAGCCAGCCACTCCTGTATGGGCAGATCCATAGCAGCTATTCTGTCCATATCTATGCCTTTTTCCTGCACCAAAATGCTCACTGCCCAGGATGCATGTGGCCCAAGGAATATTTGGTTAACCATTTCAAAATCAGGTTATGGAATAGCTCTGTTGGGACCAACATCTCATCTGGCAGTAATTCTCATCTTTCTAAATTAAAGGTGTCTACAGATTTGTAATGATATTTGTCTAACAAAGCAACGATCTCAAAGCTATAGGAGGCTGCTGATGTTGCTGGCTGGATGCTGTCTACAGGAACCATCAATCAGATGGAAGGAAGCCTCCTGATGCAAAGCACAGATTGTAATACAGGTGCATTGTCTTAGGATTTCTGGTGAGTTCATTACCATAGGGGAGAGGTCTCACGAGGTGTGGTGACGGGAACCCTGATTGGATTAAAGCTGTACATGGATGAACTGTTTTATGTTCTTTAATTGAACTATGGACATTTGGATCATATGGGAATATTGACAGATAGGGTTACCGTATATACTCGAGTATAGGCCGACCCGAATATAAGCCGAGGCACCTAATTTTACCACAAACAACTGGGAAAACTTTTGACTCGAGTATAAGCCTAGGGTGAGAAATGCGCAGCTACTGTAAGTGGAAAAGAGGGTCAACGATGCCCATTTGCAGCCTCACTGTGCCCATGCAGATGGACACAGTTGACCGATTTGGGGCCCTGTATCTCAGGGTCACTTAGTGCTAGGAACCCCATCTTTAGATATGTTGTAGTGCTAATTCCACTGGGTTGGAATACAACATTTGGGGTTCCTAGCACCAAGTGTCCCCGAGATATGGGGCCCCAAATTCGGGTCAGAAAATGTCAAGCACTTTTCTGCAGCAGAGAATGACATTTTCCGAACCGATTTTGGGGCCCCGTATCTCGGGGCCACTTAGTGCTAGGAACCCCATATTTGGATATGTTATAGTGCTAAATTTGGGATTCCTAGACCCAAGTGGCTCCGAGATACGGGGCCCCAAAGTCGGGTCGGAAATTTTTTTTTTTGCTGCAGAAAAGTGCTTGACTCGAGTACAAGCCGAGGGGGGCACTTTCAGCACAAAAAAATGTGCTGCAAAACTCGGCTTATACTCGAGTATATACGGTAAATATTTATTAAGCGCTGCTACTGTTTGCTATATACTTCCCTTCCTCCCTCTTTTAGTGAACTTCTTTGTGTGGCTCTGTCTGGTGTTTGCACAGGCTTTCTTTGCGGTTTTACAGCCATCCTGTGACGCTTTTTGGATCGGGCTGCGGGTAGTTATTTATACTATTAGAAATTTATTAGGGGTCTATAAAGGACAACGTATGTAGGGGAAGCACAAAGGGATGATGCCTGCTAGGACAGGGGCTTATTTGCATGGAAATATACAGTTTACTTTGTTAGGCATGTAACTTGTATTGTTGGCATCAATTTCTTTCTGTGCTATATTTTTTGCAATACAAGAACCAACTGGAATTTAATGATTTGAGAAAAAATATACCTCATATGGATAAAAGATTTCATATAGTTTAGGTGTCTTTGACGTGGGGTTTCTCATCAGGACCACCAGTTTTTCAGGTGGATCTGATCAGAAGCTCCATGCAGGTCTATGAGCAGGCAAATGTAAAAGGACTTGTGTCCGCTTACTTCCGCCTACCACTGAATCTGTCCAGATCTGGAAAAAAAAAAAAGGAAAAACTGATTGCATCCTTTCCTGTTTTTTGGACTTCAACGTGAAGAATTGGAGGTAGGCTGATGTAAACAGACACACCTGGCCGCCCATAGAGCCATCATAAGTCCACCACATTTCCTTGTCAAAATGTGCAAAAAAACTGAATAGGCTTGCATGTCAAAAAACTGACATCTGTCCTGATCTGCTCTGATTCTGTAGGTGATATTCTCATAGATCCCACGCTGAACAGAGCGAAGTACCCGCGGGTGATAGGACCCTTAAAACACATTCTTTTATCTTAAACACTGATGCATTGTGGTGAGATTCTTTCAAATTAGCTTAAAATACAAGTTGTTGTCCATATTCATTTCAAGATTTATGTTATTACATTTTAATAACGTAACTTTATCTACTTCTCTTGTTTTTCTAGATTTTTGAGTGACCTATAGATCATGGCCAGTTCTGCTCGAGAACATTGTCTCCTACGACAGCGTAACCCACAACTTCGTTATACACTGGGTCCAGAGAATCTCCAAAGTTTTGCATCTGAAAGCGCAATGACTGAGAACTTGAACTTTCAGCGAGCCAACAGTGACACTGACCTGGTAACCTCTGACAGTCGTTCCAGCCTGACAGCCAGCATGTATGAATATATACTTGGTCAGTCTCAGGAACTTATCATCTTCTGGGATATAAAGGAAGAAGTGGACCCCACTGATTGGATTGGTCTTTATCACATTGGTAATTGTACTTCATTTTTATGTCTATTTTGTGTTTCAATGTTTTGTTTATAACAAGTATCTACAAAGTCAGATTCTCTATGACTATGAAATACGTTGGAGTGGATGGTCCTAAGGCTGGTTATCTGTGGCTCTGTGGAAAAAAGCTTAGCAGATTGTGACGTCATTAGGGATTATAGTATAGGCCTCACCAAAAAGACTAAAATTAGATTGTACTGGTCTGAAAATCCCAATTTGAAAATGCACATTTGATGCTCTATAATGAAAGCATGAAGCAGTCACAATTTCAAAATTTGCTAACGTATTTGCACTTTTAAAGTAGTTATACTTTAATAACAATGAACTGTATGTATAAGCAGAAAGATTTTCTGAGATAACAGTGCATAGCTGTAGATGTATTGCTGATTAATTTTACTAACAAGCAAGGTCTAAAACAATACACTCCAAGCAAATGTGCCAGGTATGGTGTAAAACTCTACAAGGTATGTACACACAGCTTTCATCTGTACAGTATGAGATTATAGTATGTACAGTATGAGCTTACATGGGTATCATTGGTAAAATTGTGTGGGATTCAGTGCCAGTCAAATCAGGAATATCACAATTATCTGGACAATTATTATGCCAGCATCCCACTTTTTCAAGCATCTTTGTGAAAAGCAGACCATGGTGTGTGGCACAGTTAGAACAAATTAACGAATCCAGAAACAACTCTTACATTGTTGTATTAAAAAAGGGGGAAACCAAAAAAAAAATAAAAAGAGGGAAACCGTCAATTACTGCGTCAGAGAACTACTTGCAGTGAGATTTTGTGATATTAACAAAGTGTGCCCGATCAACCCACTGTGAGAGCCCTCAGCCTCCGTGAAAATACCGAAGAGCCTTTGTGTATAACAAATTACAATGAATTATATTGAAAGCTTTGTACAAAACGGTTAGGATTTGCCTACTGCCACTGGCCATGTTTAATGCCTTTGTTGTATATAGTATAAGCAAGCAGGCAATTGGACCTTGTTCTTAAGACATTAAAGCAGTTGTAACATCTCTGATTTGAGAGAACGTAGTCACAATCGCAATCAATGAGCAGGTTGCCAGCAAACAATGTGCAGTATTTCTTATCTCACACAGAAAGTCAAAGACCGCTAAAAAGGTAACTTGCTGTGCTATTGCCAGAAATCTCTTGCTAATCCTGGTCTTTGCGTGGATAAATGCTTTAAGACCCCTTTCACACCGAGGGCATTTTGCAGACGCTATAGCGTTAAAAATAGTGCCTGCAATCCGCCCTCAAACAGCTGCTCCATTGTCTCCAGTGTGAAAGCCAGAGGGCTTTCACACTGGAGTGGTGCGCTGGCAAAACGCCAGGAAAGTCCTGCCAGCAGCTTCTTTGGAGTGGTGAAAGAGCGATGTGTTTACTGCTGCTCCACCACTGCTCCCCATTGAAATCAATGGGGCGGCGCGACTATACCGCCGGCAAAACGGCGCTATTGCGGCGCTTTGCGGGTGGTTTTAGCCCTTTCTCGGCTGCTAGTGGCGGTTAAAAGTGCCTCGCTAGTGGCCAAAATGCGCCGCAAATCCGATGGTAAAACGCCGCGTTTTATTGCCGACGCTATGGGCGGCTCGGTGTGAAAGGGGCCTAAGGCAAAGGTGCTCAACCTTTTGAAGAGCAAAGGCCACTTAAGTGATTTGGTAACCAGTCACAGGCCATAATGAAATAAAATAGTTGAGAAATTCGAATTTTTTTTATTTTGTTAATATTTTGAATAGCATAATGAACATTTTCCTCCTGCAGTCGCTGAATGCCGGCGGGATGTGAGAAGTTGACTTTCAGCAGTTGCAGGATGAAAATAGAGGTGATCAGGTCCTGTATATGCCACTCCCGCCATCCCTCCTGTTCCAGTTTAAAACAGAATGTGACAGGAAGGTCACATGGGGCCCCCTGGAGCATGGGGGGGGGGGGGGGGGGGGGGGGTAAGGGGTCGCCATTGCAACCCCTGAGGCTACACCAGTGGTTGGGTGTGTGTGGTAAAAAAAGTCTTAAATATGGGGTTTTACCGCCCCTCAAACTGCAAATGTAAATGCGCTCTTACTGGCCAGAGCCTCTATAAGTCTGCTTTCAGATTGATTTGCTGTGGTTTACCTGCACAGTGGGTGTAGCACAGCTTTCCTGCAGGTTAGCTACACTTTGCCATAAACTTCTATTATAACTTGTGGGTGTGGGGCACTTTCTGAAAACACACCAGAATTCCTGCATTCAGGAGTTTTGATGCACTTTCAGAAAGCACACCAAACCCACAGGATATAATAGAAGTCTATGGCTCAGTGCAACTAACCCACAGGAAAGCCTCAGGTGCACTGTGTTGCACCCACGGATCAGTTGTGAAAGCAGCCTAATAGTTGTTAACCCTTTTAAAGGGGCTAATATGACCATTGCAAAAGCACAGTGTATGTGTTTAATACCCTGACTTTCTTTTACCCTTCCAGCTTCTGCTAGCATCGCTCTCCTTCTCCAGGCTTCTAGAAAGGTCCCAGCGAAGTGCACTTAGTATCACTCCGCCTGGTACTGAAGCTGGCGCTATAAAGGAAGCATCGGCTTATGTGGCTTTTGCTCTCTCCGCGGCTGCCTGTTTCCTCTGCTGCCAGCTCGATGCACTTTGATGCTCTGGGATGGCAAGTCAGCAAGCCCAGATTGCGATGAATGGGTTGCCAACCCGGAGGATGCTCTTCCCCGGTTTGAGGTTGAGGGCCACATAAAGCTTCAAGGGCCACAGGTTAAGCACTTTTAAAAAAAAAAATTTGCCCTTCATGTTTAAAATTTCAAAACGTGATCCATAAAGACCAGTCTGGTTTCATACCGATGAGATCCACGTCCCAAAGCCTACACAGACTATTTTTAAACTTACAATTACCTACTGACAACTCCGGTAATAAGGCCATTTTATCTTTAGACACGGCTAAAGCGCTCAACAGCGTTCAATGGCCTTATTTATGGGAAGTATTTACAAGATTTGAGGTAGGCCCCTCCTTCCTCAGATGGGTAAAGCTGCTATATACCACTCCTTCCGCAAGAATGCGAATTAATATTAATGGGGACATATCAGAACCCTTTAGGCTTTTTAGGGGCACATGGCAGGGGTGCCCACTTTCACTCCTGCTGTTTGCCATGGCCCTGGAGCCCTTGGCCATCCATGTTAGAGCCTCACAAAATATCATATCCTTATATGCGGATGATACTCTGATTTATCTGGGGGACAATGACAATGACAACTCTTTGAGGAATGTGATGCAACTAATAGCTAACTTTGGAGATTTGTCAGGGTTCAACATTAATTGGAATAAATCAGTGCTCATGCCCCTAGATCCATTGACACGACCCTTACCTGACTGTGCAGTGGATGTACAAAGGGTCACTCAATTCCGGTACCTTGGAATACAAGTGACTCAGGACCAAGTCAATTCATTATGCTGAATTTGGTTCCTTTGCTCCGCAAATTCAGGA